>FIZV01028893.1:0-10320 GCA_900050545.1 Trionymus perrisii | reverse complement strand
AGTTTAAAAATTTTTTGTTTTGAAAAAAAAATTCAAAATATCTTAATTTTCGAGCAGTAAAAGAAATTACTTTCAATAAAACCTAAACAGAAAAAATAAATAGAAAAAAATACTTTTCACATCAAAACTCATTTTTTATTTTTTTAAGCGTTATAAAATTAATCAAACATTATTTTAAAACAGAATTAAGAAAATTTTCAACTTTTCACGAAATTGTAACTTACCTTATTACTTATTTTAAAAAGGGGGGAAAAAATTGAACGAAATTTTGAAGGAATTTACTTTAAAACTAAATGCGAATATTATTCTAATCTTCCATAAAGAAAATAAAAGAAAAAAAAAACTAAATTAATCGCAAACTGCGAACTTAAACAAGTTACTTTTTACTCCTTTTGAAACTGAGATCCGTTAACATTTTTCTTCTCGAATGAAGAAAGCAGAAGGATAAATTTAAGCTGAGCAAGGTTATTCAGATGGTTTGATAGTTTGTATCTGCATGTCGGAGTAAATTACGACGATGATATTCTTATTTACAAAGACTTTCATTTCCAAGTTCTCCGGCATCATTACTTTTGTTAACTTTACAGCGTTAATTTGAAATTAAGTTTGTTTGGCGTTATCTTCTCGATATATACTGAATAACGAGTTCTCATAAGCATGAAAATATTGCGCAAAGTTCGTTCTTTCAATTTATTCCTAATTGTAAGTATATCTAACTCGTTTAAAAAACTATAGAGCATAAAAAATGTATTTAAACTTGCGTAATTTAAAGGTGAAAAAATAAAATTCCTCCATCTTTAATTAAAAATACCTATTTCTTACAAAATGAAATAAAGAAAACCAGTTTTTTTTTTTTCAACTGAGAGAACCGCACGAATTGTTGTACAGGTATAAAATTATAATTTAAGAAATATGTTGGTTATTCTCGAGCGAAATAATATTCCGATAATTTTCTCTTTTGAAACCGACATTTTTGTTTGGCAACTTAGGTATTTTTATTCTTTTAGCTCTCCACTCCGCTGTTGTTGTTTTTTCACGTCAACTTTTTCTTGTATGGTATTTTTTGTTAAAGACGAGTGGGTGGCAGTGGAAGGGTAGATGGGGCAAGCAGAGAGAAACGTGCAATTTAATATACGTTCTTTAAAGAACACGAAACAAAGTTTTATCGTAAATTTAGAGAATTTCACAAGAGATAAAGCGCTTTTGGATAATCTTAGGTAAGTACTTCTATTTCTTTTCTTCCTTATACTTCTTTTTCTGCTTTGATTCCCTTTCCTCACTTTACTCGTAACCTTCTTTGTCAGATTAAAGGATTTTACAATCCGGTGTGTCGTATATAGGTGAAAGGCTTTACAAAGTAGATGTAAAACTTTTTTTTTATACTTGGACTTTTTTTCCCTCTGTATAAACGACTCGTGGCGGTTTAAAAAATATATATTATACGAGTATCCTTCGATACATGCACGGATTTCTCGAAAGGGGGAAAGAAAAGTTTCATTTAGGTATATCGAAACACATACGTGTATAAAAGTATATCTACACAAAGGGAGAAAACTTATCGATATAATATTTCAAATTAATGAAACTGTATAGCTCGAGGCGTTCAGCTCTATTTTTTCTCTTTGTAAAATGCCAAATAATATAAGGAGAGAAGTTTTCCAAAAAAAGACCAAGGCGAGATTTCTTCCGAACGCCTTTTAACGCCAAAAAGTTCTCTTCTTTTTTGCAACGAAAAAGAGAAAAAAAAATCGAGAGCCATTTGAGTGACAAAAATTTCATTAAATACATACATTTTATATATAGGAAAACAAATCGTTCGTAATTTATTTTTTTATTAACGAAATGGAAAACACAAACTTTATTAAATTTTGGCAAAATATACTCGAAATTTTGTAACGACACGAATTGCACAAAGCCTCATTAAATTCGAACGTTTCATTTGCATTCTTGGCAATAGGGTAAGACAATGGTTTCATTAAAATGTGATAATACACTACGGTTTGAAGCGATCTCGGTGTTTAGATTTACTTTATGTATCGGTTTTTAAGCAAGTTCTTTATTTATTGTTTGAACGCAATCCAACTTTTCCTACCCAATAAGCCAACTAACTTCATCGAAGATAATTCGCGCCTTTTTTTTTCGATTTCCCTTCCCATTTTTGTGCATGGAAATAATCCGTTCGCTATATTCGAACGAGCCGAAGTCGAATGTCGTTTTAGAAATTTCCTATATACACGTCGTTTCCCCTTCGATTATTTTTTTCCCGCACAAAAGCCAGAAAATATCGATAGAATCTCGAATTCTGATTCCTTTAGCCGGGAAAAATCTGCACACGTGAGTACCTACCTACGTATCTGAAAGTAATTACTTTCTCAATTTTTTTTTTTTAACACGTAATCGTCGTCTATACAGTAAATCTTTCCCCTTTTGTTGTACGTACTTTACAGGGTGTTCCGGAAGTGAATATTAAAAATTAAGATTTGGGTATAGCCGAGCACACCACTAACAAAACACTTTATGTACACCGGGTGTCTATCTTTAAAAATGAAGGGACTGTGGAGCCTTGAAAATTGCCATTTTCCAAATGAAATTAATAGGCAACACTGCATTTAAAAAAATTTCTAATGGTAGCAGCAGCATGCAGCAGATAATACAACGAAAAAAAAAAACTTGTAATCTCATTGGAATGCATATCTTGGAAATTGAAGGCGTTATAGCAAAAAAATTTCTAAAAAAATCATTTTAAAGAGAATTTTCTCAAAAAAAAATCGTTATAAAATTACTTGATAAGAATTGAGTATAATTTTCTCTCTAAAAAATTATCTTAGAAATTTTTTTTGGAAATTCGTAATTTTAAAAGAAATTCTCATAATTTTTTTATTTTCAAATCTGACATTTTTCTTGAGCCTTTATCTTAATTCTTTAAAAATCCCTTTGAAATTTTAGAAAAAATTCTCAAATGTCTTGTTTCTCTCTCTCAAAAAATAAAAAATTGCAAAAAATTACTTCAAAGAAGTGTTCTCCTAAACATGAAATATTTTTGCTTTAAAAGATCTAAAAAAAAAAAACTTTTTAAAAATTCTTTCTTTCTTCTAAAAATTGTTTCAAGAATAAAATTATATTCACTAAGAAATTCGTTAAAATGTTGTTGTTGTTGTTGTTGTTGTTTTAGTATATTTTCATCAGATTTTTTTTTCAAACATTTCCCTTTATAAAATTTATTCTAGAAGATATAAAATTCTTTCAAAAAATTTCAGAAAAAATTATTTTTTTTTTGGAAAAACAATAATAAAAAATTGAAGAAATTTACTGGAAACAAAAATAAAATTTTACAAAAAATTTACTTGATACTGATCTTTTTTTTAATTTTAATTTTTTTTCAAGTGGCAAGAGAAAAACTTAATTTATTTGAAAAAACTCTTCTAGAAAAAATGTTTAGGTAAAAAAAATCCCGCAAGAAAAAATGCTGATATAATATTGGTATGGGAGGGGGGGAGGTGGAATCATTTCAAATTTTTTTGTTGAATTCATACAGTACATAAGCGGCCATTCTTACGTTTTTTTTATATTACTTAATTTTTGTTTTTGATTTGAAGTTTTTCAAAGAATTAGGAAAGTTCATTTTACTTTTTTTACTTTTTTTTCACAAAAAATTTGAAGTTTTTATTTAAAAAAAAAAAAATTAATTAATTCATGCAGTTCTCAAAAAAAAAAAAAAGTTTCCAAATTGAATTTTGATGATGTCATATCCTATGAAAAATATTGATAAGATTTTTTGTAAAACGAAAAATTGAAATACCTATCAAAGTTGGAGAAAAATACGATTTATGCTTTATGCCCCGTTTCCAGAAAAACTATGCAACCTATGAAGCCTTTTTTAAATTTTTTTATGCAGGAGCAGTGATGGCAAAACGAAAAAACAAAAAACGAAAAAAAAAAGAAAAGAAAAAAAAACGAAAAACGAAATGAAAACGAAACGAAATTCGACGTTGAAAATAACGGAACGAAAAATTTTCAAAACACCTTTTTGAAAACGATATTTTTCACCTGAATTTCGTTGTAAAACGTTTAAAAAGTGTATAAAAAAAAAAAAAAACCGGGGAAAACGAAAAAAACGAAAAATTTTAGGCATAACGTTAAACGTAACGAAAAGCTTGGAGCTATAACGAAAACGAAATGCTATTTTTTCCACTAGGTATAACGTAACGAAAAACGGAACGAAAAAAATTTCGTTTTGCCTGGTCAATGATTGAATGGGAGGATTTTGTAAAATTTCAGTTTGTTCGTGTTTTTTATGTAATTGACTGAAAATCAAAGACAAAAATTACGAGAAATTCTTTTCTGCAACTCTCAAATTATTTTTTTTTTAACTTACAAATTAAACACAAAATGAATTGGAAAAAAAATGAAAATTTTTAGATTTTGCTTGGGAAATTCCCAAGCAAAATCGATTGGCAACACTGCATTTATAACGTTTCCGACATCTTGTCGCTGGCAGTAGGCATTGCTTTCTTAAATTTATTGCAGGGAACTAGCGACACTCAAAAATTCAAAATTTTATCAAACTAGCACAAGGAACAGAAGTAATTTCTTGAGAAGACAATAAAAGTTACGTGAAAAATTTGCCCTCCTTCGAAAATGTAGGAAGTATACAACTTTTAACTTGAAAAATTGAAAATACATGTACTACGGTTTTCCAAAAAATAAAAAACACCTGCAGTTTTCATAGTTCTGTAGCGCCTTCATTTTCAAAAATAGACAAATTTTTCAAATACTTTCGTCGCCCGTCCCAAGAAGTTACGACTGTTCCATATAATTGATTGTTTTGACAAAATTTTAAAATTTTTGCAAACTATGTCTCCTTTAAAATCAACATAGGCACCTATTGTACGAGAACTTTTTTCTCTGAAGTATACTTGATTACGCCCATGTCAAAAGTTTGAACATTCGCCTCCGAAACACCCTGTGTATTTGTTCCGCGCGACAAAATAAACCACCCTCCTTGGCTGCGCCTCCTCGAACCTCCTTCTGGAGGTTATCTTTTCGTGTAAATTCCGCAAACAAACACACACACGAGAAAGCTTGGAAGAAAGAAAAAACTGCGTGGAAAAAACCTATGAGATTTCATTTTCATTAATGGCAACTTTCTGGCAACTTTTCCTCTACTTGGAAATTGTTTCAAAGCTCAATTTTTACAGTTCGATGAAAAAAGAAAAACTTTAGATTTTCTAGAAACTTTTTAAAAAGTGTTTAAAGAACGGAGCGAGGGAGACGTGTAGACGAAGCTTGGTACAAATAACGACCGCGCTACGCCTCCTCATCCTAGACTAGTTTTAAAGTTCTTTGAAGCGATAAATAGCGAATGAATGTAAAAGTTCTAACGATTTATGAAATTTCCTGTACCGCTCCTGCGCGCCTATCTTGCTCCTCGGCTGAATACTTTCAATTCCCAATAGTTATAGATGAAGTATAGAGAGCCAATCTAACACTATTGCCGCCGCAGTAGCCATAGCCGTCGCCAACATCCTCCGCTCGTCTCAGTTTTTATTTTTGTTTACGTGTGTAAGTGTATCCGTGCGCGTGTTATTTCCCTCGATCACTCCGGAGTATTTACCAATTAAAAATTTCGTGATTAGGGAATTTTTCTAAAGTTAACACGATCGATGAGGCGATAAATGATGGTTAGTTTCCCCTTCGATTATTGCCAGCGCTAATTCGCCTGATTGATGGATGGCTAAATATTTTGGTAAAAAGTTATGCTATATGGGGTACGTGTTTTGCGCACGAATTTCGTAACGCCCCTTTTTTACTCGTAGTAATTTTTGTCGATGTGAAATTAACGTGATCAATCGAATATTTTCAGTTTTTATGAGTTAGTTACAAAAAATAGGATGAACGAAACGAACCAAAACTAAAATACGAAAAGTGCTGCTCTGGAGTTTAAGAAGTTGAAAGATATAAATAATAAAATAACACTAATACGAGTACCTAATAATAAAAACGAATAAAAAATGTTCGAGGTATTCGCAGAAATTATTAAAATAATATAAAAATTGTTTGAAAAGTTGAAAAATTTGAAATTTCCATCACATTTAATTGCGGCTAAAAAAAAAAAAAAACATTTTTTTAAATTAAAAAAATTGAAACAGAATTTATTCAAGAATTGGGAAAATTTTCTGAAAAACTTTAAAGTTTAAAAAATGAATGAAACGAAATTTTGAAAAGAAGAGAATAGGTAATTCACTTGTTTCTAATTTAATATTTTCAAAAAGAAAGGTTATTCAAAAAAATGTGTAAAAAATCGTTTTTTCATAAAATTAAAAAAAAAAAGAAGTTACTTAGTGTTTTTATGAAAATTTGAAAAAAATTACTCATTACCAAAATTCAATTTTAAAAATTGAAAACAGCCAACAAAAACATGTTTTTCAAAATTTGATAATATTTGAAGTAAAAAATGGAATTGACATGTTTTTGAACAAAATAAAATTTTTATAAAATCCTTTTAATTTTTTAATTTTTTTTTGGAAAGAATTCTTTGATCAAGTTTCAAAAATGACCAAATTTTACAAATCAACAGTTTGTAGTTTAAAATTTTTTTGAAAAAATGTAAAAATCTGATTTTTGACATTTTGTATTAATTTTTTCAGAACAGAAGTTTTAAAAATTATCAATTTTAATAAGAACCTTAAAAATTCTCTGTCAAATTGAAAAAAAAAAATTAAGAAATTAAAAAAAAAGATTCTATAAAATGTAGCATTTTCATTCTCTTCGTAACACTCATTTTAAAAGTTGGAAATAAAAAATTGTTCATTAAATTTGTCTTTATTTTATTTTTTTTTTTAATTTCAATACTAGATTTGTAATAAAATTAGTATGTAATTATAATTTTAAAAATTCAAAAATCAATTTCGATCCTGTCAAAATTTCAATAAAATTACAACTTTGAAAAAGAATAATAAAAACATCAAATTTTTAGGTAGGTACAGTACTATTAATTTTACACTAAAAAAATAAGGAATTTAAAAAAAAAAACATAGTAAAAACTATAGTAAAATGTTTTTTGCTTTGAAAAATTGTTTCATCACAAAATTTAAAAAATCAATTAGGTATTTTAATCAGAACCATAGGGACTAAATTTAAAAAAAATTATGAATATTCGAAAAAATGAAAAATTGTGCGGAAAAAAGATTGAAAAAGTTTTTCACACATTACAAATGATAAAAACCTATAAAATGAGTATGATACCCACTTTTTCTAATTTTTAAAAAATTGCTTAGGTAATGAAGTTGAAAAAAAAAATTAAAAATTGCCAATACCAAATTTTGAAGAAATAATTTTTCAAATTTTTTCAGTACTTATTTTTAATTATGTAAATTAAAAGAGTATAAAAAATATTTCGGAATTCCAAAAAAATTAATACTTGAAGAAAAAATAATAAAAAACCTTCTGTTGAAAAAAAAAATTTAATCGTAGAAAAATAGCAAAAAATGTTTTTTGACGAAATTAAAAAGGGGTGGTTCAATAAAAAAAATCCAAAAAAATGTTTTTTGGCATAATTTTGAAGAAAAAAAGGTTCTGAACGGAATTTTTAAAAAGTACATACCTATGTACATAAATTAATGAGAAATGAATTGAAAGAAACGAGGCAACGAGTACATAAAATATCAACTTTAAAAAAAAAAGTGAAAAAGTTTTTCGTGATGTTAAAAATGACTAGAAAACAATCTACAAAATTTGGATACGTTGCGGTATCAATTTTTTTTTTTTTTAATTTTTAAATAAAATTGAAGAAATTGAAAGAAATGAGTACCTAAACGGAATTTCAAAGAAAAAAAAATTAATTCACAAAAATAAGTTTAAACTCGTTTTTTTTATTATCTATTTCTTTTTTATAATTTAAAAGTTAGATTCATAATAGATGATTAAAATTATATATTTCGAAGAAATAAAATCACGATGACATTTGAAATGTTAAGAAAATAATACAGTTTCAAACAAACTTCAAAAAAAGACTAGGTACCCATTGAATAATTTATTTTTTGAAAAATTTTGAAGGAAAAAATAATTCTAAACAAGATTAAAAAAAAAAAAAAAATTAATGGGAATAACCAAATTCAAAAAACATAATAAATATCAGTTAAGTAATTTTTTTTTAACTGAAAAAATCTTGATTTTTAAATTTATTTTTTTCTGCGAATTTTTAAAAAGTTTTTACAGAAAATTAAAAAAATTATTGCTTTTAATTTTTTCTCTTTGAATCGAAAAAAAATTATTTCATTTTACGATTTTTTCTTAAAGAAAAAATTACGTTTCAGGGATTTTAAAATCGCGGTTGGTTTCCAGAGATGAATTCTTTTATCCAAACACATACACGAAGTCCTCAAACATCGTACTCGCTATCTCTAATTGTGTATAAAAATAGAGAGGGGGTATTGGATAAAAATAATCGAATGAAAAATTATCCCCTTCCATTTCTTCATAGGTATTAATAAATATATGGTAGTGAAATAACTTACGATCTATTTTTTTTTTCTGACACCACATAGAAATTTGGCTCTTACTCACCTGAAACAGAAAAAAAAAATCGAATAATTAAAACCAAGATAGGTGGTTTCAAATGGACTTCTATAAAATAAATCATTACACTGGGAATTATTATGTCCCACGATTGATCACATGAATTCGACCTGCAACCCCTTCAAATCTCAAAGTCGACAAATTTATTCACACAGAAGTGATTTAAATCACAGCATCGCACGAAAGGAAGAAGATCGCAGAATATCTAAAAAAAAACACGTCAAATTGATGAAGCAACAATTTTCTCATGCTACTCTATTCAAAAAACTCTGCTAAGGATAATAACTGTATCAGTATTACGAATATTTTAAAAAATTAAATAAAAACAAATAAATACCCGAGAAAAATAATAAATTCACATTGATAAGTGTTTTAAAATAATGTATTACAAATGAAATAGAAAAATTCATGACATGAAAAAAATGAATGCGAAAATAATACATATTTAAAGAGTGGCACTTTGAAAAGGAATAAATTCACGAGAGGAAATGAAACGAGAATCTAAGCTAGATATAAATTAAATTAAAGATGAAAACCCAAATTTAGAAACCTCGTAGGTATTTAAAAAAAAAAAAAATCAAAAAAGAAACCGAAATTTGACTGCCTTTACTCCCAATCCAATTTTCTTTTAATTAATTCGCAAAATGATCAAGTATTCCACGTAGCGTACCAAAAAATCATTTTCATACATTGCATTCTCGCACCAACCGCCTTTTAAGGACCACTTAACATATAACTCAACGCAGGTACGAGCATAAAGTTGAATAAAAGCTCATCAATCATTTACGCTTAATGCCAAGCTGGTGTTCTTTTTTTACTAAAACGTCTTCCTGGTTATTTTGTAAATATGGTGGGGGGGGAAGGACGGTCTTTCGAATCGCAATACTTATATTTCATTTCCTTTCACGCCGAGTTGGAAAACAAAAAAACAAAAAAAAAAGCATAAGAAGAGAAAAGTTCTTAATTATTTTAAACTGTTTAAATTAAAAAGTCGCCAGGGGCTCGGGCCAGAGAGAGAGTAGAAAAAATAATAAGATGTTTTCTCGCTTTTACGCAGCTTTCTTCATTTAGCCGCGTCAAAAAAAAATTAATAACTTTCGTTATAATATAAATTTATAAAAAGATATAAAAACACGCGAGATGAGCGAAACCGTGTTAATTAAACCGGCAACAAAAAAAATGACATCGTGTAAATACTTATGTAGTGAATATCTCGCGTATATTTACTTTGCGAAAAAAAAAAGGCAATCTTGCTCGGTCGAGACCACGGTGACGTAGATAGAATTGGATGGTTTGTTATTTGAAAACTGTCATTTCTTAATAGATTTTTCGCATTTGTTTGCTCGCGAGTGTTTGGAAAAATACGTATGATTTTACAATCGTTGTGAAAATTCGATTTGTGTTGCACAAATTCATTTACGTTTCACGTGTATTGAACTGTTTACATTCGCTCGAAGAAGAATTTTGGTTTCGCTTTAAAAATAACATAATTTCCAAAGGTTAGATAAATTTTCAACGACTGGAATCTACCTACATATCGTACCTCGAGAATATTTGTTTACCTAGCTTCATGCCCTGATTGCCCTGATGTTTTGCTCTGATTAGAAAAATCCATCGAAGTCTCCACTTTCGCTCAAAAAATACCAGAATCATGTTCTGATTTCCATTTTTTACTGATTTTTAGATTTTGGAATCATTTCAAAAAAATCTCTATTTTTTTTTATTATTTTTTTTTTTTGAAAA
>FIZV01028882.1:0-13905 GCA_900050545.1 Trionymus perrisii | reverse complement strand
AAAATTACCACAAGTTTTTAGTGCTTAAAATTTTATCATCAAAAATAATTTTGAGAATAATTCCTCTTCGACTTCGAAAAAGAAATGGTAAATGATTTTGATGTTTGTAGGATCACTAAACCTTCGATTTTATCCGATTAACCGATTTTTTAATTCAAGATAACTACCTTGTTCTCAAATTATTCTCAATTACGCACTTTTCTGAATTAGGCGTATTGACCTTATAAGGTAAGACGAATACCTTCGCGGAAGTCATTAGTGACATTTGAATTCGTTAGTGAGAAAAAAAGGAAATTATCGAGAGAATCTCGAGCAAAGGAAAGAAAAGCGGAGAGAAGA
This sequence comes from Trionymus perrisii, assembly GCA_900050545.1. Lineage (NCBI taxonomy): Eukaryota > Metazoa > Arthropoda > Insecta > Hemiptera > Pseudococcidae > Trionymus > Trionymus perrisii. The sequence continues at coordinate 13,566 of FIZV01028882.1, read as the reverse complement.
GATTAAATTAGTGGCGAAGTCATTTTGGTACGAGTAAAATTTAAATTAACTGAACGGCCGTCGAACAAAATAATTAAACTGTGAAGCGTGAGCCGAAAATTTTATGCACCAATGCGATAGATAAACTTTGATTTAAATATTATCTTTATAATAAAAAGTTAAGGCTATAACGGTCTCGCTTTTACGATGTTTTACCGTGTTCATTGTACTTTATTACGCTAAAAGCAAAATATTTTTATTTGCGAATAAAGTAAACAACGCTCACAGAGACTTTTCTACGCGTCCCCATTTACCTACCTTAATTTTGAACTCACTTATAATAGGTATGTGTTGAGTTGAGACACTCGCGAGAATGGCAAAAAACAAGCATGCAATTATTACACCTCCATCTGCCAATCACTTTACGTTCTATTTTCTGTTCTTATTTTTTTACTCGAAATTATCAAAACATTTCGTAGAAGGCTGGTGACATTGAAGGACGAAAAGAACGTAACGACGCCGACACAGATTTAATCTTTCATACAGAAGAGGTATAGACTATAGATATCTAAATTTTGAAAAATATACTGATAATATTTTCATAAGGACAAATGACATTTTTCCCGGTACCTCTTAAGCGTATACTCGAACGTCGAACTTGGAAAACTTTAGCATGCGATTTTTCATTACACGTGATACGATGATATGAACTCTAGCATCGGCGACGGAGTCGTAGGCATTTTCAACCAAAAGCAATAAAATTTCGGTAGTTTCCTTCTCTAAAACATTAATTAATGGAACTATTTCGCTCCGCTGATCTATAATGAATCATCTTTTTCCGTTTTGCTGATTTAATATTCCGAATCTATTAAGAAAATTCTACGAACTTCTCGCTTCTACAGATTGATTCCACTTCGTATCTTACGTTCAGAAACACTATATATTTTCTCCTTTAATCTCATATACAGGGTGTCTCAGTCGACAATAATCTCTTTCCATCGGGTTAGACTGCAACTTATTTCAACAAAGTGTTAATATGTTTGCCTGCTATCACTATTGAAGGTTCTGAGATATTGCATGTTGAAAAAATTTCTTATTCAATTTTTCACTTCAAATTAAAAATTTTTTTACTGACTGGAAACAGACAGAAAGATGAAACCTGCAATGAATCAATAAGGGCAGTTGTAGTAATGAATGAAAAAAAAGTTTCATTTTTAAACTTTTTGCCAAATAAGTAGGTACCTATTTTAAAAGAAAAAATTTAAAGAAAATGACTTTTAGACATTTTGTCAAAAATAGGTAGGTATTTTAAAATAATAAAAGTAGATGTTTTATTTTCTATTTTTAAAAAATTTTTCTATCAATTAAATTTCTAAGGAAATAAATTGATTAATCATTTTTTTTTTCAAAATAGATGACTTATTGAAATTTTGTCATCATGGTTGTAACAAAATAACAAAAAGACAGAAATACAAAATTTTTTTCTGTTTTTAAAAGTCACAAAAAGATATCAGAAAGTCAAAACTAAAAAAAATGTCATAAAAAATGTCATATTAAAAGTCTGACCAAAAGTCAGAAAAACATTTTTGAAATCACCGTTCCAACAAAATATCAGAAAGTCAAAACTACTAAAAAAATTTTGTAAGTTTTCAAAAGTCATAATGACTTAGCGTCTCATGGATTAGCGCCTCGCGGATCAGCGTCTCGCGGGATTTTGGAATTACCCTCAGCGGGAAAAACATATCCATGTTAAAAAATTGTTCTTCAACAATAAGAAAAATTGTTTTTCAATAAAACATTTTCAAAAAAGTAAAAATACTAAATACAAAAAGTATTGTGAAAAAAAATCTCCATGAAATTGAGAAAAATACAATTTTATAAAAATTGAAAGTTTTTTGCTGTAAAAAAATTTATTTTTCAAATTTTGTTCTTTGATTTTTTTTACATTAAAAATTTCCAACTATCTGTCCTCGAATTTCACTTTGATCAAGAAATTTTCAAGTTGAGAAAAATCCTCAAACTAGACTGTTGGGTAAAATGTAGCATTCCAAAACAGGTCTGCCAAACCTCAACCATATAACTCGATATTCACCCCTAATCCTGGAAATCAAAAACTGGTCATTCGCAACTACCAAAAAAAACACTCAAATCTAGACTCGGTGGTCTAAAGATAATTCTACTTCTCCTAATTAGACGTCCAATCCGGCAGCAACAACGTGCTGAACCATGATTCGATATTCATCGAACGTAAACTCGCGTAGGCATACCGATTTACACACGAAGAGCAGAAAGGGTGGAGGCTTATAGTTCTATAGTCAGAAAAGGGTATAAATTTGGCGACTCGAAAATTAACTAATAATTTAAATCCCCTGCGGATGCGACTTGCACGGGCAAGTTGGGCTCGTGCGCAGAGATCATAAGAATGAAGTAAACGTGGCAGGCGAGAGAAAACAACACAACAAACTGCAAAATTACTAAACATAATCGAAGGATTAAACGTTGGTCATATATAATTCATAGAATAATTGTGACGGCGCGCGAAGAGAGTCGAAAGAGTACGAAAGGGCGATTCACCTGTCTACCCTTCTCCCTGGGAAATCGTAGGTATCGGATACACCTGAGCTGCATATGAGCCATACTCGTACATCGAGAAGTGCAAAAACAATTGTTTCTAATTAGAAATTAATATGATCCGAGTCAGCCAAGGATAAAGTACCAAGTTACGAATAAGTGTTGCCTGCGAGCTCTCTGACGTGCGTACTGCTCGCATTATTATTACCCCTTTTTCGCAGCTTATATCGCTATACGGTTTAAGCTAATTGCCTTGATGTACCTCAAGCCCTCGCAGCGTCCACAACGTTGTTATTTTACACCGACCTGCGCTTTTTTGGGAGATGTCTGCTACGTCGGCAGCAGCCTGGTACTCGAACTGGTAATCGTAGCAGCGCAACGAGTGATTTATTATTAATCAACCATCTCCGCCGAGAATAAGCGCAACATCAGATGCTACTAGCTCATTTATTATTTGGCCGACGTTGTTGGTATATTTTCCACCGTGGCATGGATAGAGATACTACGTTATTTTCCATGTACGAATACGTATGTACAAAGCAACCACCCTCTCTGCCTTTGGTTGGTACCCTCTTTACTCAACGATCCGTTTAATTTCGCCATATTCAGCGTTAATTTTCCAATTACATGGAATAGTAACGAGTTAAAAATTTATGAAAATTGCTTCATCGAAATATACTACGTAGTACGTAGTTATTCTTGTACAGAAGCAGCCATAGCAAAAAAAAAAAAGAAAAAAAAGAACAAGCTGAGAAAAAAAACACGCTGGCAAATAAGTAAGAATACGAGAGTATATATATAAGACAACACACATAAATACAAATTAGCTCCGAATAACGCCTGCTCCTCATCTCACCCTTCGTCTCGTCTCGCGATAAGAAACGTAAAAAAAAAGAAAAAAATATTTATAAAGTTGAAGACAATTTTAAGCTAATATACAGTAACGATAATAGCGAATAAAAGAAAACGAGGCATTTGCTAGGTTGTGAACTCTCATGGGAAACGTGGAAGATGTTGCCGAAGCAGACGAGGTGGTGTGGGGCGAGACGAAATCGTAAATGATGATGACACTTCATTTTTTACCGAAAATGATAAAACGGGGAATTTTTTACTCCGCGAGGGTTATACAGAGAGAAGGAAACCCATCCGAGAACTCTTCGCCTCCCGCGCTGTCTTCTCGGCCCCGAAAGTAACTAAACGCACGTAAGAACGACGAAACATTATAAAAATCAACAATGAAGACGGCGAGAAGAAAAAAAGTGAAAAGCGCCGGCACCGTAGGATAGTTGATCGAATAAAGACGCAGATATCTTCCGGTTGTTGCAAGGTCATCATGAAACACTTTTTTCCCTTAACGATACACGGTTATGATAGCTGACACCCTTTTTTCCTAACGTTTTCCTTATTTTTTGCCAATTTGTGTAAAATGAGGTACGACTCGACTCCCTGTATTCGTATGCCGCATATTTCGTATTGTCGTTCGCGTCATACGACCAATTCACCTATAAAATGTACCCCTTCTCCCTTCCCAAGCTTAAGACAGTCGTTAAGTTTTTCCCTGTAGGTTTTTCTTTTTCGCTCTTATTTTTCGTTTCGTTGTTGGTAATTTATCACGTATGCCTATAATAGGATTTTTTTATTTTAAAATTATTATGTATTTTTATACGCTATTTTTTTCCACTTGTTTTGGCTTTCTGGAGTTATTTTTCTATGATGTGAGATACCTGTCATTATCAGACTAAGCAGGTAGGCAGTTGTAAAATTAACTCCTTACTTTGTATTAAAATGTTGGAGAAATTGTTTCTTTAATGTCGAGTGTATAAGAATGATTTGTCTTCTTAAACTAATTTCTGCCCCTCAAAAAATAAGCCACATTTTTTATCCTAAAATAATTCAGAAATTAATTTCTCTAATAAAATTTTATACTTACTTACTTGATTTTTTTTTTTTTGAAAAAGAAATTAGAAGTTTTTTCACACTATTTTACTCTAACGGGGTAACCATTTCAACTGGTCAACTCAAATTGAGCTGAAATTTGGCTTACCGAAAGAGCATGTTATCCGGACCTATGAACCAAATTTTCAGCTGCCGAAGTAGATCTTACGGATTTTTGCGTATTTTTGAAAATGGAGACTTCAGCCTATGGGTATAAATAAATTTTTTTCAAAAATTTTTAATTTTTAGATAAAATTCTGAAAATTGATTTATATACCTACTAAAGTCGATCACACGACTCGATTGAGACGACCACTTTCGTAGCGATCTGGAGGCTCCAGCAAAAGCGGATTTTCTCCAGCGCACTGGAATCTACTTCATCTCAAAAAATATATTTATACCTAAGTACATATATTTTTTTCAATTTTGCTAAAAAAATCTTTTATTGTTTTTTTAGAATTACTCTCATTTTTTGTCTCAATTTTTTTGAAAAAATAAGTTTTTAATTTTTTTTTTTTTTTTGGAATGAAAATTGAAGGAACAAAAAAGCTGAATTTTGTACAAAAAATGAAAATAATATGTCGCATTGTAAAGTTCTACATGTTTTAAAAATGTGATTAAAGATTTTAAATTTGAAAAAATTTTCTAAAAATTCAAAATTTGATAATTTTTGGACTTGAACAAGTTTTTGATATTAAATGTTTACGTTTTTAAAAATTTGTAATTTTTTTCAAATTAATTTTGAAATTTTTGAAATTTTAAACACTTTTTTTTAACTCAATTAGAATTTTTTTGGTTGTCATTTTTTTGTGATTTTTAGTTTCTTTTAATTGCATTTATTAATTTATTTATTTGGATTTTTACTTATTTTTTAGTACCTATGCATTTTAAGTTCCTCTCTTAACTTTTATTCGTCAATAATTTTTTTTTTCGTGTTGACTTTTATTTAATTTTTTTTTCAAATTAATTTTTTTTATCCATTTTATTGAATTTGATTAGGTAAATATATATTTTAATTTTTTTTTGTTTTCAATTTTACCCAATTTTTAACTTTTTGTAAGTTTTATTCAATTTATATTTTTTAATTTTAAAAGTTTTGTTGGTGAATTTTTTCGAAATTCCATTCAAAACGAACTTTACCTGAATGTAAAACCCGAATTTTATGTACTCTGCAAAAGACCCCAGCACCCAAACCTTCTTCCACGACTTATATTTTCACGCCCTCTTTTGAGAAGAAATAATGAAATTCAATAGCATAAAAGTCCAATAAATAGAATGATTATCTGCAACATCGTTTCTAAATCCGACCAACAACGTGACATCATCATCATAATCGAAGGAATAGGCCGAACCTTGCTCTTATCAAAGGTGTACTTTTAAAGGAAAGTGTATCATAATACGAGATACCTTCTCGGTAACACCATCATGAGAGAAAAGACGGGTATAGAAAAAAGCCTCCCTCCAACGAAAGTTCGATTGAACTATATTTCTTGGTAAAATCGAGCTGGCTTGGTGAAAAGTAAGAAAAATTGCAGTTGGAGAGCGGCTGCATGGCGGAGAAAAAGGAAAAACGTGAAAGGTGAGGCGAAGACGTAGCTGCTGCGGAATCTAGTCGGTACGAGAAGCATTCGCAATCTATCCAGCCATAAATAACGTTCTAGGTGGAGCGTGTGATCCCAGGGGACGTTGTGATGAAAAAAACGTCTGATGGGACTCTGAAAGAAGGTAACTCGGGTCATAAATAAAATGCTACACTATAACGTTTTTCCATCGACGCTGTATATACCGCGTGCGACTACTTAAAAGTGGCCTTACATAAACGAATACCTCTTAAAATGAAAAACTTTTTGCAGTTCGTATTCTACGCTGTAGGTAACTAGGTATATACTATGTATAGTGTACGTAGTACGTATAGGTACACGCTGTGCATATATTTACGACGTGAATTTTCTCCTCATTTTCTCGTATAATAATTTCAATTATATACATTCTGCTAGCTCGATTTCCTTCTTGTATCTGCGAAAAAGCCTTTCGACGTCGATAAATTTTACGAGCTAAAAGTTCGCGGGTACATAACACAAGCTGCTGGCGTACTTGAGAGCAAAGTTCTCCGGTGAAAAAATTCTATAATTACAAACGACGAACGAGCCCCTCCCGTTCTGTAAAACAAACCACAAACGGCAACTGAAATGAATTTTATTATAAAACAGCCAACCACCAGGCACATCGGTACCGCGAGTTCCAAATACTACGCAAACGTCTCTAATTACCGGATGAACGATTCGGCGAGAAATATTCGTTATGTACCGGCAATCTTAAAGGAGTCTAAAATGAATTTGACTCTTGATGCAGACTTCGTTCGGGGAGACGTTAACCGTAGTAAATAGGCTGAGAAACGAGAAGGTTTCATTTGATGCTGCGAAATAGTTCATTAAAAAGGTGTTTGGGAAGCTATTAGAGCAGGATTATTGTTCCTCCGAGAGCCATTTCGTAGTTACAAAACGAAGGGAAAGTTCTCTCTTCAACTCGACCCCCTCCCTCTCTCGCTGGCTTGGTGGCCGTATGTACAGGCAGTTTTTATAAACACAGATAACAAACTATAGAGGTGGATGTAGAGAGTTTTGCTGCCTGCATAACTTTTGCTTCTGTGTTTTTTTTCTTATTATATCTTTCTATATATCATTCTTCAGCTATAGGTCTACGCGGTAATGCAGGTGAATCACATACGATAATAAAACTATCATCAAACTTGGCTTGGATTACCACACACATACACACACACACCCTTATCGAAAAATCCATATTATAGTAAACATTCATTAGGCCGTAAAAAAAACCTACCTATACGAAACAGCCCTCTTTAATAATAATGTCGATAAATGATGAAACGTTTAAAAAAAAAGCATATCCACATCGTTTATGTGCGCTATTGCTATTCATATGCTTGCGAAATATGGCACCAAAATGGCATATACATTCGTTAACGCCTTTCATACACGCACCGTTGTATGCATAAAATTTTAAATGACGCGTGTGGTGATGCCTACTCGTTTATATAAAACAGAGAAAATAAGCCGCCTTTGGGTATAAAAATAAACTAACTTTAAAATAGGGGAAGCGAACGCAACGCAGCGCCTTTTTTCATCCTCTAATACCGATGAGACTAACCTGTTATTTAAATTGTATCAAAATTATACTGTCGAAGGTTTCACTTTATGGATCATTTCTCAAATCGTGTGAAATGTTGATTTTTTTGAGCTGGTGTGAGCCGTTATTGTTTTGTATTTCCCGTGAGGATGCAGGATGGAATGTTGGAATTGGAAAATGGTTTGGACAGTATAGATTTATTTTATTGGTTGCGAGTTGTTATAATCGGTGCAGAATGGTATGTTTTTTTGCTAGTGTTTTTTTTTACCATTTTCTTTCGGACTCTACTATTTGAAATCGGTTTAGGTTGAAATTGATGACAGATTTTAATTCAGCATCCTCTAAAACCTAGAAATCGATATGTATGACGATTTTTTATCACTTTTTTCAAATCTACCCCTTTGCACCCCTTCTTCTATAATTTCATCTCTAATGAAAACAATCCAATATGGCAAAGTTTCACTTTTATTTCAATTCAAATCACTTACCATGAAATATTGAAATTGAATTTTTCTTCAAAGTGGCATTACTCATTGGAAGACATTTTTGAGGTGGGTGGGATGAGGGGGTAGGTTTTCAATTTTCTGGAGACAAAATGGAAAAAGTAAGGTCAGATTTGAAATAAGAGCTTTCGAAAAGGTAGAAATCGACATGTCTCAAAGTTGGTTTAACTTTTTTTTTTTAAATCAACCCCATTCACCTTTTTGTCGATAATTTCATTCCTTATGAAATTTATCCAAAATATCAAAGTTTCACTTCAATTTATTTTCAATCACTCAAGAATTCAATTATGGAATATTTTAAACTTTTATAAAAATTGGAAAACCCTGAGTTTGATTGGGTGAAGTGGGGTTGGAAAGTATTTTTCGCTTTTTTGAGGGATGAAATCGAAAAAATGATTCCAGATTCGAATTTAGGGCCTTCGAAAAGTAAGAAATCAATATACCTGGCAACTTTTTATCATTTTTTAAAAATCAACCCCCATAAACTCTTTAGCATCCCCTATCAAAAATTTCAATTTTGACACAAACGTGAGTCGCTCGTTGCAACAATTATGATACAGTCGAAATCTGTTTTTCATCATTTGAAAATGGGATTTTAATTGAATTTTCCTAATTTAGGGCTGCTTTCGATTACTAAGGGATGAAATTTGAAAATTGAAAAAAAATCGTGTTGCATATCGAATGTTAGATTTTTGAAGAGTCCGATTATGGTTCTGCGATTAATTTTTTAATTTGATCAACATGTTTCTTATTTTGCCTTATCGCTCAGTTTGAGTTTGTTCTTTTTAAGTTTCAACCTTACTTCAATTTGCGTTTTATGCCAAAGAAATTGGAGCCTGGCTAAAAATTGGTCTTTTTTACCCCATATTTGTTAACATGTATTGAGACTTACCAAGCTGTGTGTGAAACCACATTCAGATCCCAGCTAATCCAAGCTCGCTTAACGATTCCCTTGATAAAAGAGTATTCTCACATTTTGGCGGTAGTATAGGTTTGGTGGCAATGCTGCGGCGTGTAAAATAAAACCAAAAATGGCTCGTTGGTTAATGCAGTAATCCGACGACGATAGCACATGTACTGTATACTTTCGCTTTACTAGAATGAGACGACAAAGCAGCGCACATTAATGAGGAAGGCAATGTGCATGGCGCTGGCAGATTCATCGATATACGTATAAGTATATATATATAACTTTTATATGGATTAGGTAACGCAGAGAGAGAGAGTTACCAAACTCTCTACATGTATGTAGGAGTCGAGAAAGGGGTGAAAATCGCATTTTTAATATTAGCCGGTGAATGATAGAAAGAGACGGAAGGAGTGGGAAAATATCCATTACTGGATTAGGTTACAATGATATCGGTCGTCGATGGTATAGTTATACCATAGCGTACGAGCACGGTATGTGCGTCTATACTATACATATACGTACGTCTACGTACGTATGTATTTTAATACTCGTACATATAAAAGTGCGCGCAACGCTGTAGGCACACGAATGTTACATTAACGTCGGCCCCCTTTTGCTGTGGCAGCTCTCGCGACGATGCGATGCAAATATACATACATGGTGTATATTGCGTGATGTAAGCTTCGGATCAGAGCCGTATTGTTCGTTAATTTCATCATCCATTTACACCATGCAAATAATGATAGGCGGCTCCGATGCCGAGCCAGAGCCACCAATCTCCATTAGAGAGAAAATCTTCTACGTTGGGTTCAATAGCGACTCTACAGCGTGCTAATTCTATAACCTAATTAGTTTTGTGTATATTTTCTTTTGCTTTTTTTCCTACTTACTCCTTGTTGTTGTTCTTTCGCTGGTAATCGAGAACCCCGAGTGTATTAATGCATTTGCGTATTCGAAAAAGAGATGTTAATGTGTTTACCCTGGTGCGTTACATCGAGCTTAGAGGAGTTTCTTTTCTCGGTGTCGAATTCGCGACAACGATGAAAAGCTCCCTTTTCTTATTCGCAGTTTTGGTTTATTAGGCATTCATACGTGTGCAAAGTATCGTCGTCGTGTTGTGTGCCCGATACCGAGTAGAATGTAGAGTGCATATAGATCTGTGAGGAAGGCTAAGTCGCAGAGAAGGAATATGGTAATGAGAAGGGCTCAAACAACAGACATATAAATTAATGACGTATCGATGAGAAATCAACTTAAGTGAGTCTAATTTACCAAGAATGAGAGATACTCGATGTGCCCTGCGAGCAAATACTAGCACCGGTACCTGTGTAACACGATACCGCGCTCCTTATACATATGTAGGTATTCCAAGGAGGAATGCGAAGATAATAAGGAGATTTATAAACGAATTTCCCCATCCCATCCCATCCCCCCTCGAGCGAGGTACATAGATAACACTCTCGGCTAAAAATGTCGTCTGGATTGTGTATAGCAACGACAGTATATATCTACTTATACCCTGTGTGAGACTGAGAGAGAAAGAGAGAGAGAGAGAGAGAGAGAGAGAGAGAGAGAGAGAGAGAGAGAGAGAATAGAAAAACTAGAGACGCTGTGTATAACAGTACCAAAAAAAGCAGAGTATTTCCAGTAAATTCTTCCATTTGTTGAGATTAGTTACTGGAGATAACGATTGTGTAACTGATTTATTCCGTATGTAGATAGTTGAGGTTTTTTCTCCAACTTGTAGTTTGCATGGACACTACACAGCGAAGTACCTATCTTGATGGGGAGGGGGGAGACGCGGACGAGTCTTGTTAAAGTATGATCAGAATGTCACACATTTTTACATTATCACATGTTTATAATCAAGAGACAACGTCCCGCTGAGATGCGTCTTTCTTGTCCCATGATCTCGCGCTGTGTTTCGGTAACATGAGAATACTTGATGGACTCAATCGAGGAGGTATTTTTTAAAAAGAGTTTTCAAAAATGCCGCACCCACAACTACAACTTCGATGTTAGATCGGATTACTTGTATGCTAATTATTCGTATTTGCCTCGAACTGTTTATGAGGTGGACTTTTATATTATTGTTGTAAATTTCCATATTGTGAGAATTCGGATGGATTTTGAAATAGATGGGATTTTTGTGATTTTCTTCAAGATCTACCACCTGTCAATACCACTCTAATATGTATTACAGTTCAAGCCTTTGAGGCTAGAAAATTTATGTTTCATCATTTAAAAAATCTTCAAATCTGAACTATTACTTACTTTCTGTACAACCTGACTTGATGCATTGAATGCTTTGAATACTTTAGCAAAAACATAACTTTTGGTTCACTTCTTCAATCTCCAAGAATTAAAAACGATAGATTTTGCATCATTTTCCAAACCTTCAAGCTAAAAACGTTACTTTTGTATCACTTTCCGAACCTTCAAAGCTGAAAACATTACTTTTGCACAATTTTCCAAACCTCCAAAGCTGAAAACGTTACTTTTGCATAAATTTCCAAACCTCCAAAGCAGGTAAACGTTACTTTTTCATCATTTTTTGAACCTCAAAAGTTGAAAACATTATTTTGGTATCGCCTTGTGCCTATAGATTATTACATAATATTTTTAGGCTCATTCAGTTGGAAATCAAAGCACTTCTAATGCAAAGGTATACAAAATGTATACGAGTAGGCCCATATAACACCTTGGAAGTTTGGAACAATAACTTTGTATGATTTTTCATATTCTCATAAATTTATGTCGCTGTATGAGAAGCGTTGATAATCGGTTAAACGGAAATCATCGAAAACTCGTCATCGTTTTTTGCTTCCTGCTTGTTATAAAAGATGTTCAAGGAAGTATAAAATATGCTGACTGCTTCTCCGTGTTGCTATACATATAGTTCCCTTGCGCCCGTTTTAACACGGTGACATCCTTGTGACGCCGATTTTCTCGGCATCGCGTTTCGCAAAGGTTCCCTTCCACCTCTTGTGTCACATCGCGTCGTGCTCGCAAATATCGTAGTTTTTTGTATTGTTAGTATTTTCGACTCATTTCATTATTTATGACAAGCTCCATTATCATTAACGGCATACACCTTCCTATGATATCGGAAAATTCGGAAGTTGATGTCGTCTTCTTCGTGTGAAATCTCTCGCTTATTTTCTCTCCGCGTATTTCTCGTGCGCTGCTATACTACTACCATCTTTCAGTACATGGAGAAGTTGGCAGTGCTGGAAAAACACAACTTGTACTGATAATGAAGCTAACTTTTCCTTCGAAGCGAGAAACGAGCTTCTCGCAAGGAGAAAAAGTTCAAATTAAACTTCATAAATTTTACAATAACTTTTACCACGCACCAAATGCCATACTTAAGTATCGAAAGTAATCAGCAGATGGGGTGGATGCATTTGAAGGGGATCAGGGCAACATAAGGTATCGCTTTTTATTCGTTTGCCACCTCAGATTAATATATCTATTTTAATATTACAGGAAATTAGTTTTGAAAGTGAAATTTTCTAATAGGGGGTTGTGTTGCCTCTTGCATTGATTATGGTTGTCTACCCCAAAGTGTGGATTTGTATCCATTACAAATAATCTTTGATGAATCAATTTACATGGAAAAGAGGACAATCAGTTATTGGAAAAGGAGAAAGGAATTTTTGATGGACTTTTGAATTTAGTTAAATGAAATATTGAGGCTAGAAAAAATGTGGCCAGAGTGTTTAAATATGTTCAGATGAATGTGGGTCATTGACCTTTCAATTTGGTAGTCTTTCTTTTACTTGATCATGAAGTATGTTCTATGAATCTGCATCCTTTTGTGAACCCAAAAACAATTTTTTTACATTGGTGTTGAATAAGTTGTATAAGTAAACCTTTATATGAGTGGATTTTCAGGCATTGGATAGGCAAATTATTCAACTTGTAAGTGAAAAGTCGTCGATTGCAAGTATCTGTATCTTTCCCATTTTAAGGAATATTTGACCAAGTTTATAGAAAATTATATCGAATTGGGCCTATTATTAGTCGACTTTCGAGCCATAGCCATTTTTCTTGCACTTAACAGCAAGTTGGCGACACTAGTCGAGTTCTCGTCGTCGCAGAGTTGGAATTTAAAATTACTTACGTGTAATATCATTCAAAATTGTCGCAAACTCGTATAAATCATAAATTTTAATTCTTGCCAGCTCTTTTTTCCTCATCGGAGTGTAAAATGCGCTCAGTTCCATTCGAATAGGTCGTCAGTGGAAGAAATTTTTTTCCATACTGAAGAAGGCAGGAACGAAACTACTCACCCAAGTAAGGAGAAATTCCACGAGTACGTCGAAATAGAAAAATTTATATATACAAAGCAGAGCGAGAGGTTCTCGGTGCTGCTGGTGCAGAACTACACTCAGCGCGAGCGTGGGTGGTAGTAGAGAAAGAGCGGAGTATACAAGAGAGCTGTAAAAAAAAAAAAAAAAAAAAAAAAAAAAATTTAAAAAAAGGATTTTCTAAGGTAATCGACAGGAAAAAAAACGG
>FIZV01028828.1:0-11146 GCA_900050545.1 Trionymus perrisii | reverse complement strand
TGAAGTTTTTAGGTCGATGGACTGTACAAACTGTTGCCACAATTTTCTTTTTGTTTGTTTCAAAACAAAGCGAGCTCGTGCACGAAGCCTTTGAAATTCAGTGTGATTTTCTATTGATGGGGATGATTTCAGGATCTTTAGTGCTTTTCTTCGGTTTCTTATCGCTGTGGAGCACTAAGGGGTCCACCAAGGGACTGCGTTTTTTCGTCTGTTTTGATTTATTTCTGCTGAGAATGAGTTAGCCTGGGACACCATTAGTTCAGTGAATTGTTGGACTGAGATAGAAGCCTCTGATGTAGCAGTTAGGGTTTCTATAGATGTTGTAAGTGCAGATGAATATGAATCCCGGTCGGTCTTATGGTAATTCCATCGGCGTCTTTGAGAGATATCAACAGAATTTGAATGAGAAAGTTGGATTATTGTAGGGAAGTGATCATTTCCTGCTAGATCTTCGTGGTTGTAGACAAGAAGGTCTCCGAGGAGTTGAGGTGAGGTAATGAGAAGATCGAGCGTCGACCAAGTTTTATGAGTGAAGCTATAATAAGTAGGTTCATGGGGATGAAGTAGACCCAAGTTTCTTGATGAAATGATATTGTCCAAAATTCTTCCTTTAGAGTTGTGTTTGGTGCTGACCCATGAAGGAGAATGTGCTTTGAAGTCACCACACAGGATGAATGGCTGAGGGAGTGCGGAAAGAAGGTTTTCAATTTCATCCTGAGTTACATTTTCGTCTGGAGGTAGGCAAAGGGTGCAAAGGGTTATTGGAGAGGGAAGAAAAATTTTAGCAGCAACTGCTTGTAGTTCAGTTTCAAGATGCACTTGCGAATAGTTGTATGCTGAGTTTATGGCAATGCTTACTCCGCCAGATGCCCAATTTCTTGAAAGGTTTTTGTATAAGATATTGTATTGAGGAAGGTAGAAGGTTTGGTTATCCTTTAAATGTGTTTCTTGTAAGCATAGAACGGCTGGAGTGTACGTAGAGGTGAGAATTTTGAGATCTTCGAGATGTTTGAAGAGCCCATTGCAGTTCCAATTGATGAAAAAATCTTTATTCTCTCGATTCATTACTAAAGGTATTAGTTATAGGTAGAAAGTTGAAGTTGATGAGTATAGCGATTGGTATGGAGAGAGTTGAAGGGATTGTAAGAAAAATAGGTGGGAGGTTGTGAAAGGAAAAGAGAGGTAGAAGAAAGGATTTTATATGGTTTAGGTATTATCTCGGGATAATACCTGCTTCAGTTTATTGGAGATTTTTGTGAATCTAATTTTAGTTGATCGATCTTCTAGAAGAGGATAGTTTTCTTCTAGCATTTGTACGACGCCTTTTAGGTCTTTGGTGTAGTCTTTAGTAATTGTTTCTATGTCTGCTTTATTGTTGCACATATCTATGCGAAGTTGTTCAGAGAATTGATAGGATATTTTTGTTTTTCGAAGTTTGACTGAAGTGGACGAAAGATTTCTTTCAAGGATTTTGTTTGTTGTGGTGTGTGATTTTTGGAAGAAGAATCTTGAGAATCATCAGATTCATTTCCTGATGTGTTTTTGTCGGAGATTATCAGTTTCATTTTTTTCTTGGGAGAGGTGGTGGGAGAAAGTGGGGTGTGATCTTGAGATTGAGCCCTTTCGGTAGAGATAGTGATTTCAGGAGTGTTGGCAGGAGGTGTCTCATTGGGAGAAGAGGAGGAGGGCGATGTTGAGGTTGAAATTGAGTGTTGGGGGAAGGGATGGGAGAAGGGGAAGATGAAGGTGAGGGCTGTATTTCTTTTGATGTTTGTGGAGTAGGTAGCGGGGGGAACGAGAGGTTCGAATCTAGTGGTGAGTTTGAATTGTTCGAAATATCATTTTTTTCGATAGTGTCTTCAGAGGTCACATCGTCGTCAGAGAGAGGGCAATCTTCCACTCGATGACCTTCTTTGTGGCATTTGTAGCAGGAAGAGTCGCCTATGGTGATGAATATTCGGTGTTTCTGTCCATTATTTTCGATTAGAAATGACTGAGGTAATTTTTCTCTGTCGATTACCGTGTCAGTGTGGAATTGGCGTCGCCAAGTTAATACATGAGGGAATAATTGGTCATGAGGGTTAAGGCGGAGAAAGGAGATAGGAATTTTGATGTTTATTTTTAGCTCGTTGGTGAAGAATTGGTTTAGAAGTGAGTTAGGGATTGAAGGGTTTACGTGTGAGAGGACAATTTTGGTGAGAGGAATGCTTTTCAATCTGGTACATTTTATGTAATTAGATTCGATATGAAATCCGCCGTGTTTCATCATGAAATCATTCAATACCTCTTTAGATTTTAAATGTATCGCAATTCTTTTCTTGCCTATTGGAGAAATTACAATAATATTTTGCGGACCATTTACTAAGTCTTTTATCGCGATGAGATAATCCCGTAGCTTGTAATCTAAGATGGATTCGAAGAAGAAACCTTGTTCATCATCTGGGTGAGTTATTTCGGTTAGAGGAAGTACTTTGTTTTGGACTTTTTGAGCGTATGAGAGAGAAGATTTGCCTGGTGAGGTGTGGGTAGGGTGAAGGGGTGTTTGAGACATGATTATTGTTCGCTTATCGGCGAGCGGGTAGAGATAAGAAAGAAAGGTATACCTGAGATGCCGAGTTACAGTACTATGTAGAGTATTTCACGAAAAAGCACTACATTACGCGATAATAGTACACAGATAACAAAACAAGTAATGTAACGAACGAACTCACGAGTACACGTCTCCGTTCGAGCGCCTCGACAGTTTTTCGAAATGAACTCTTAAAATTGAAAAAAAAGGTATTTAAAAATTTAAGAAAAATCGCGTACACCACGTGAAATTGAAAAAATTCATTTTTGAAAAATGAAATACCTACCTACCTGAAAAAATTAGGTATCCAATTTATTTTTGAAAATTTATGAAAAATCATTCCAGGAATTAAAAAAGTTGATCAATTTTATTTCATAAAAGTTAATTGCTAAAAATTAGGAAAATTTTGAAAAATTTCATTTTTGAAAAATTTCATTTTTGAAAAATTTCATTTTTGAAAAATTAAAAGAATGCAGGGATGCATGTTGAGAAATTTTCACAATTTTCGGAAATTTTTGAAAAATATGTAAAATTAGTATCTTTGTTATGCAAAATTTTTGAGGTATTTTAAAGCTTTTTTGTTGATAATGGGAGGGAATTGGGCCTTAAATACGCCACTGTTATGTATTTGAAATAGTTTTGTGTTCTTATTTCACATGGTTATGAGATTAACCTGCAACGATTGCTTTGACTGTCAAGTAATTAATGTACTTTTGTACATGTGTAAATTTTCGATCTCGGAGTATTGAAATATGTAATCGAAGAATTTAACAACTCTTTTTAAATGTTTTATTTATAGTTTCGGTACGGAGCCATGTGAAAAATGGCTGTACTTCAAATTAAAATTTAAAAATTTAAAAAGCAAACAAAAAACAAACAAAATTTAAAAATAATTCGTGTACAAAAGTATAGGTAGTTAATGAGATAATAACACAAAGAAAAACTTGATAAAATAGAATGAAGAATTTGATATGATATAAGGTATGAATATCTATCTAGTCATTACTCACAAAATTATCATCATTTTTGCATAAACTAGAAAACACTATAATTATTATATGTACGTAAAATACCTAACCGCTAGAAAACAGAATCACAATTCACAAGTAACTTCATTAGTAAGGTAAAGGCCTTGATTATCGACCCCTTTTAGAATACCTAAGTATCACCTTCCTAGTCATTTCGTTAGGTAATTTGAAAATGGATACTCATATACCTAAGATCAAAATAACCAAAATTATATTCAAAATCGAGAAATGTTTTTCTATTGGCCATTTAATATACCTAACTGAATTTTTTTCAATTTGATCTATCGGAGAAATTGAAGAAAAATTGTACTTGACTCTTTCATAGCTAGGTTATTATCTACTTGGTTGAACTGTTTGACCCCAATTGTAATTGTCAACTCCAATTTTGAGAAAGTTGTAGATAGCCATCGTCCCTATAACCTACCAGAGTAACATTGCCATTGCTGAAATTTTGATTTTGTTTGAGACCAACTTTTTTGAAATTTAGGTACAAAAAGGAGTCCATATTTACATCCCTTATCTTAGGTATTGGGTAACGCAACAATACCTATGAAATTCTAAAGAAATATTAAAAATTAAACTTACATCCTAATGAAACAATGTATTACCATTAATCACAAATATCATTTTATTTCAAATGGTTACCTTATGTACCTATTGAAAAATTACGCTAGAAAATATTTTATAAAATAAAATTTCACAGCATAATCACAGTCTACAAATAGGAACTAGGTACATGACTGAAAATATAATGCAACCTAATGAATTAATGAATCACAAATTAATCACAGATAATATTTGTATTAATAGATACCTACTATTAATAAAGTAATCTATAATATGTTCGATAAAATAATAGAGTTGTAAGAATGAATCACCGTTCATGAGTAACATAATAAGGTAAATGGAATACCTTTTAGTAATTTAAAACTAATCAGACTCAAAGAAAACGATAATCAACTAATAATTCGATATAGATACTAACGATAAATTACGAAATAGGTATAACGAAATACAAAAGTTCGAATCGGAAATGATGAAAATTTTTTTTTTTATTATTAAATACTGTAGATAATCATTTGACAATTTTGAATAACGTTTGATGGATTTTCCATTTTAGCCTTCGACGCACTATTATCATCAAACTTCTCCCAACAACAGTTTTGTTCTCGATAGCAGTAGGTGACATAATGCCCGATCGAATTAACGGTTCTTCGGTTGGGAGGGTAGAAGTTAATCACTCCTCGCAAAGTATACTCTACATTTTCCAAGTTGATTTTTTCTGGAATTAGGCGCAATGAAGTACTCAAATCTAGATTCATCGAAGGCCTTATATCCGATGCTATGGCGGTAACTTCAATGATCACTTGCGCTCCAAACACGTGTTTTGTAGTAAGTGGCGTTGAACATTTTTCACATACCATGTTCCGTTTTATTCCACCTTCGACACACTCTTCAAAATGTTCAAAGCTATTTCCAGGAAGATTGACGCTCAATAAAGCTCGAATTATTTCCTTTTTCACTCCGCAGTTGGAACACGAATATTCATCAGTTAAAGATGGATAGTTTTTCATTAATTGATTTGCCATATAAAAAGCTGTAGTGGCGCAGTCAACTTTTTGGTGAATATCTGGACCTTCACCGATTTGCTTTGGTGGGAAAATATCCAATAGAATTCTCGCTCTTTTACGGTAACTCTGAACCTCAACACCAAATTTACACGTGTTTGCAATTAATTCCATCATCAAAGATTCTTCAATTTTGTTATTTACATATTCTTGGAACGAAACACTTTCAACATAGGCACAAAACATCACCTGTATGATGGAATCGAAAGAACAAGTGTTTATAACACTGAAGTATTGATTTTCAATTTGGACGCTTTTCAAATCTAGTAGGTTGCCATTTTTAAAAATTCCAATACCTAACTTTGCTCTCCGATTTATTTTCTTTTAAATTAAATACCGTTGGATCTTTGTGCAAATAATTTGACTTTTTCGGCGGATCTTTCTTCAAATCAGTTTCATCCCCAAGCCCTTTCCAGTTTTCGTAAGCTGTATTCTTCTTGAAAGCCTCATTTTCTTTGTCGGAGTGGTTGGTTGTATCAGCAGCTTTTATCAAAATATTTTTACCAAGTATAGAGTCAATATGAATTGGCAAAAATTCGTCGACGCGTAACGGTAATATTTTATGTTGACAAATACGATTTTTTACTTCGTTGAAGTTGTTTTCAACAGAAGCGCTTGATTCCATTACATTACCATACCCAAATTTACTGTTCATTACCGCGGACCAAAGCGGAAGAGTGCGACATAACTTGAGTATTTTCGTTGCTATATTTGGATCATAGTAAGTATAAATTTTTACCCTTCATGCCGTCCACTTGTTTGCAATTTTCAAAAATATTCTGGATTTCGCCATAGTAGTCTGGGCCTACCTCATTTGATTCCACTTCGTCAACGTTATCCGCGTCTTCTTCGCATGATGAATCCAAAAAACTAAATTCGTCGTCTGAAAAATTCGCAATGCGTTCCTTTAACCATATTTTCGCTTCTTTACAAGTCGACCCTGGTCCTATATTTACCATCATCTTCGTGTAAACACATTATAAAAATGCATTTCAGAATGTGCTTAACTTCGTCATAATCGTTGCAACCGATAACCAGTGCTATCGAGCGTAGATACACGTTTTTCATTCGAGCTTTTGAGGATTTGATCTCTGGCCAACCACTGACTAAATGCATGACGTGAGCGAAATCATTTCTCAACATGCATGGTGGTAAGTGTACTTCAACGTTTGAATTCAATAGGTCATTTTAACACACCTGCGGTGAAATCAAATTACGATTTACTTTCATTATACGCAACTAGCATAAAAATACTATATAAGTACAATGTAGGTACCTAGCATAGCATAATACCTAATAATGTAGTCAAGAACAAATTTATTTTTGAAGCTATTCGAGTAAGTAATTGAAAATACCATCATCAAAATTCAGAAAAATTTATAATGAAATGATTTAAAAAAAAAAACAGAAAAAAAAAGGGTAGGTAATTCAAGAAATTCCACAAAATTGCAGATGAATATTTCAAAAATAAGTTACTACTAAATACAGCGCCGGATTTACGCACAGGCTGAACAGGCTATAGCCTCGGTCGCCAGATTTCAAAGGGGGGCGCAAAATTTTTTTATTTTTACTACCTATCTAACTTATGCGTATAATTAATAAAATTCCCAAAAAATTATCAGAACCTATCAGGATACGGAGTTCGGTCATATCAGTGTGACGAGATAGTCGTGTGTTACGTTGTAGAGGTACGTCGGTGCATTACGTTGATACTTAATTTTCGTGTAAAATCGTGTTAGGTCTCGTTAGTTTTTGTGAAAGTATTCGACATAGGTAAAATGAGTGATCTACTCGAATTTAAAGAGTGTATTAAAAAATTGATGGAGGATGTCGGTTCGATAAAAGACTCCGTGAACGAGCTACTACCACTGAAGAATCTGGTCCAAGACTTGAGTAATAAATCGAAAGAAATATCAGACCAGGTAGAGATGTTCAAAGTGGAGAACGAGCAGCTTAAAACTAAAGTGAATGAATTAACGGTACGTAACGATACACTAACATCATTAGTATTAGATCAGGACCAATATTCTCGCATTGACAACGCCGTCATACATGGAATACCATACGATCCCGAAGAAGATTTACGTAAGCTGATAACGGTAATCGCAAAAGAGGCAGGAGTAGAATTGAACGATTATCACATTAATACGTTGCACCGCCTGCCTGCCTCTCGTAGTAGAATTCCGCCGATAATTGTACGTTTCAACAATAGGAAAAAGAAGACTGATTTTATCGTATGTTCTAAACGAAAACGTTTACATGGCAAGAGTTTCGATTTCAATCCAGCGGTTCCAATATTCGTAGACGATCACCTTGCTAGTCATACTTCGGAGATTTTCAGTGCCGCAA
Organism: Trionymus perrisii; assembly: GCA_900050545.1. Lineage (NCBI taxonomy): Eukaryota > Metazoa > Arthropoda > Insecta > Hemiptera > Pseudococcidae > Trionymus > Trionymus perrisii. Next base: position 3,572 of record FIZV01028828.1, on the reverse strand, counting down.
GAAAGTTGAAAAAGCAGGGGAAACTAGCCGACGCCTGGTGCAGGGATGCAAAAATTTTTGTCAAACTCCATGAAAATGACAGACCTTTTAGAGTCACCACCATAAACCAACTGAATTTTCCCGAAGAAACAACAGAAAATGAACCTGGTACAGACGACGAATCTCGAGCCAGTCGGAGCCAATCGTCCGAAGAGCCTACTAAATCCATAAAGGAGAAAAAAGATGTCAAGAAAACGACGAATTTGGACCAAGATAGTGCATCACAGAGAAATCTAAGAAGTACTAACCGTGGAGGACCCTCAAATGTTGCGGTACCATCAACGGCGACGAAACAGCTATCTATAAAACAGTTCAGTAAAAATAATAAGCAGTCCCGAGGTAAATAGGAGCAAAGGCCGAACTCATCTTGCTCAGTCGCGTTTGGTCAGCGTGAGCAAGTAAGACCGTACCTCTCAAATCGCCCAAAATTAAGAATAGGTTCTTTAAATGTCAGGACTTTAAAATCTGATGAAAACTTGCTTGAGCTAGAAGTAGCTTTTAACAACTCAAAATTAGACATACTAGGACTAGCAGAGGTAAGAAGGGGGGGAGAACATTTAATAAATACCAAAGGCGGAAATCTTTTATGTTATCTGGGTAATCAGGAAGGTCAGAGGGGAGTGGGTTTTTTGGTTAGAGGTAAGCTAAAGAATAGACTGATTGAATTCAAAGGGGTAAACGACCGATTAGCTATATTGAAATTGAAATGTGGATTTAAAAACACACTGACAATATATCAAGTATATGCACCAACCTCGACCAGCTCTAATGAGGAATTTGTTGATCTCTTAGATAAACTAGAAGATGAGATGAGTGAACCAAATCTGAACAAAAACAAGTTCGTAATAATGGGGGATTTTAATAGCCAGATTGGTATGAGAGAGGAGTTTGAAAAAGATGTAATGGGACCATATACCTATGGCAAAAGAAATTCAAGGGGGGAGATGTTGGTAAATTTCTGTAAAGAGAATCAATTAAAAATAATCAACACTTGTTTCAAACATCGCCATGGAAAAAGATGGACTTGGCTAGCTCCAAACCAAGAATACAAAACACAAATAGATTACATGTTAGCTCCGAGTAAAAATAATAAAATAACAAATTTTAATGTACACAATTTCGCTTACCACTCAGATCATAGGCTAATATGCTGCGAAATAGACGAAAAAGGTTGGAGATATAGGAAGGTACATAAAAAACCGATTTGGGAATTAAACTGGAGGAATTCAAATACCTATGCAAAAGAAATCAGTAGTAAAATTGGGGAGGACGAAATTTTGGATTCAACAGATGTGGATAGAGATTACGAATTCATTCTTAAAATTGTAAAAGAGTCTTGCAAGGCCGTAGGTAATACAAACAGTAAAGATGAAAATAGCTCGCTACCTGAAGAAATTTTAGACCTGATTAAAAAAAGAGAAGTTATAAAAAGGAGGAAAAAGAAAACTTTAGAAAACAAAATTGAACTAAACTTGGTCTGTAAACTGGTCAAAAAAAAGTTGAGGAAATTTAATAAGGAAAAGGAGGAAAAAATGATTAGGGAAATTTTGGATACGACTAGGAGTACAAAAAGAATAAAAAAGAATATGACAAAAGGTATTGAAATGCTCCCCTATTTAGAAGATAATCTAGGTGTTAAAATATACAGTCGAAGTGAAATAAACGAGATCGCTACAAAATTTTATGCTGGGTTATACCAGGGGAAGGAAGAGGAAATTAGTACAACAGTGGACTACACAGCAGTTGAGGAGTCAGGGGAGGCCGAGGTTCCGCCTTTTTTAAATTCAGAAATAGCGGCTGCAATAAAACTATTAAAAAACAAGAAAGCTACGGGTCATGATGGTATGACTAACGAACAAATCAAATTCGGAGGAGAAAAAATGGTTAGACTTTTGACGGGGTTCTTTAACAAAATTTTGAGTAAGGGAACCATACCAATAGAATGGAAGAGAACTGATATCATTCTAATCTATAAAAAAGGAAGCAAGAGTAAAATTGGAAATTATAGACCGATTAGTCTGATATGCTCACTTGCAAAACTATTCTCTACCTTGATTAAAAATCGTATTATAGGTTATATTGATTTCCAACAACCAAGAGAACAAGCAGGATTTAGAAAGGGATTCTCGACAATCGATCACATACATGCTTTGAATCAGTTAATTGAAATATCGAACGAGTACAAAAGAAACTGGGCACTGGCTTTTGTAGATTTCTCCAAAGCTTTTGACTCGATTAATCAAAAATACATGTTCAAGGCATTAAGAAGTCAAGGGGTGCCTGAAGTGTATGTCAAAATTATCAAAGAAATGTACAGAGGGGCAGAAGCAAGAATTATCACGGATGTAACTGGGGAGTATTTCAAAATAGGAAGGGGGGTAAAACAAGGGGACCCGCTGTCTCCTCTACTCTTCAACTGTACTTTGGAAGAGGTTTTTAGAAACATAGACTGGACAGAAAAAGGTATAAATATAGAAGGAGAATTTCTTAATAATCTTAGATTCGCAGATGATGTTACAGTGGTTGCAGAGACCTTGTCTGAAATAAAAGAGATGCTAAATGATTTGATACGATGGGGTCGGGAAGCGGGTCTAGAGATTAATATGCAAAAAACTAAGATCATAACAAACGACGGCGAGACAGGATTAGTGAAAATAGGAGAAAACAATGCAGAAAAGGCGAAAAATACTATCTACTTAGGTAGTACTATAGGTGCTGGAGATACTGGAAAAAATGAGATAGAAAGGAGAATCTCCTTGGGATGGAAAAAATACTGGTCCTTAGGAAGGATCTTCAAAGGACCTTACAGCAACAGGGTGAAAGGTATAGTCTTCAATACAAACGTAGTACCAGTAGTAACCTATGGGGCGCAAACATGGGCTTTATCGAAAAATTTGGAAAATAAAATTAGGATAACACAAAACTCTATGGAAAGAACAATGCTAAATTTTAAGAAAAGAGACAGAATAAGAATATCAAAAATTAAGAAATTACTAAATTCTAACCTAGATATGGTAAAAGTGGCAAAATCTAAGAAATGGAACTGGGGGGGACACTTGGCAAGAATGGGAAATAATAAGTGGGCAAATAAATTGACTTTTTGGCAAAATTTTGGAAAAAGAAAGCGAGGAAAGCAAAAATTAAGATGGCGGGATGGATTTAAAAATTTGATCAAAAATGATTTGTTCCATAGGATTGCTCAAGACCGGAGAGAGTGGGCAAGATTGGGAGAGGCCTTTGCCCTATTATAGGGCCTACACCTATACTTACTTAAGTTAAGATGTACCAGGCTAATAAATAAATAAATCAGGATACACCCGAGTAATTGAAAAATAATTTTTAAGCAATTTTTTCAAAGAATTCAAAGAGGGTAGCCGGGTAAGATAGGTGAATCGGCCCCCGGCTGGGATTTTGAAACTTTTTAGCGGAAGTTGGTCCTTATGGTCTAAAAACTCGCTGGTAAAATTTTTAGCCCCCTACCCCACTCCTAGCCGCTTTTATGGCCCTAAATGTTCCCAAAATGTGGGTTTTCA
>FIZV01028826.1:0-13843 GCA_900050545.1 Trionymus perrisii | reverse complement strand
TTTTTTTTTTTATTATATTTTATTATACTGGGCGTGTATAATTGCCAGGATTTTTTTCTTGAACTTTTTGAAATTTAAAAAATTTCATTTATTAAAATTTTTCACCATGTTTCACAAAATTTTTTCAAACGTTATTTTGTTACTCGATTTTTTCAAATTTAAAAATTTTATAAAATTGATCATAACTGATTTTTTTTTAAATACCTACCTGTTTCACAAAAAAAAAAAAAAAAAAAAATTCAGAATACATTTTACTTTTTTAAACTTCAATTTTTTCTCATTACACTTTTTGGAATTTCTTAAATAATTTTTTCTTCATTTGTTTCACAATTTTTTTTAAATGTTAGTTTTTCTTGCTATATTTTCTACCTATAAGGTACGAACTTAAAAAAAAATTGTTCTAAAAAACAACCATTTTGAATGTATTTGCTCTATTAAGTTAGTTTGAAAGCAATTTTTTTCATTTGATCAAAGACAGATAATTTTTTTTATTTGATAAAAAACTTTTTAATTTTGTTTTTCTAGTTTCATTTAAAAACAAATTTCGTAAAATTTTGTTTAAAATTTTTTTTTTCAACTATATTAAAAACAATATTTCTAAGATTTGGTTCAAAAACATTCTCCTCAAATATGATTTAAAACCAATTCGTACAAAAGCAACGAATAAGAAAAAATATACGAAAAAATCTGCAACATTGCACGCATTTTAAAGTCAGTGAATATACCTACCTCAGAATCGCACACCTTCGATGAGTACCAGCAAAGATATTAAATAAACAAGCCGCAGCTTCTGTCAGTTAAAAGCAAAACCTTGTCGTAATTAATACCATATAATGAACGCTATTTGTTGTATTATTCAAATTAAATACCAATTACAGGCTGTTAAAAATAATACATTAAATAAGATTTACGTTATTCAATAGCCCAATGTACATTTGGTAAATTAAAACACTCGGCTAATTTAAAATTATTTACCAAACATTGAGCAATAATTCAAAACTGAGTTACTGATCGTGTTTGTGTTATACCTAATACCTTACGAGTTTCACCTCGTGCACAAAACTACCATAAGAACAGGTTTAACGATCCAAATACCCTATCTGTATGCATTACCTATTTCGTTTAATTATTTTATTCAACCATATACCTACCTACCAAAAAAAAAAAAAAAAGGTTTTCATAAATGTGTCAATCATACACCCTTGACCCTGCTTAGATAGGTACATAAAATCTACACACCATTTCCGTTGTAAATACTTGGTAAGTATTAGGTACCACCGCAGCACGTGAATATTTGTATTTTGCAAAATTCCGTCGTCTATTGTATTTTTAAATGACAGTTGACTTTTTAAGGGTTTTCGACGATTGCGATGTTCGGAAATCATGTTGGGACGACGATTGAGCGGTTTACGTTTACGCTTTTTCGAATACGCCTATATATACAAACTGGTTCATTTGTTGTCGATCCTTTTATACATGTTGTTATTATGCTGTACATGGTGATACAGATGTTCAACTTCGTTAAATGTCTTCCTTCCCAGTCGTTTGTTCAATCGGTGACATTTCTAAGCGATAAATTTACAGGTATATGTGGCCCACTTCAGAAATCAATGAACAGGATAAAATTACTGGTTTTATTTCTCAAAAATGGTAAGTAGTGTATTACACGTTCGTCTAAAACACTTATCTACAGTAGTTCATCGTTTTAAAAAACAAAAGTTTGTAAAAAAAAACAATCTCGATATCCATGTTTTTACAAATTAACCAAGTGTAGGCTTAACAATTGAATTTAGAGTTTTTGTAAATTTTTGCTCAGGTTCGTAAAGCAAAATTGAGAAATCCAATATGCATCGTAGATTTTAGCGAAGAGAACGAACCTCCGAAACTAAAATTATATGAATAATCAAAACAGATTACTTTTTTTTTGCGGGGGGGGGGGCATGTTCAAATTTTAATAACTGAAAATGGGAATGAAATTCAGAAGATGAAGTTCAATTTTTCAAAAAGGAAAAAAAAGTAAAAAAATTAATTTAGAATGTGGCATTTAAATTTTAAATTTAAAAAAAAAGAAAAAAAGAAATTGGAATTAAGAAGATGAAGATTTTTTCTGAAAAATAAAATGGTTTTCTGATTCTTTATGGGCAATTTAGCTGTGGCTCGGATGCTCGAGCTAATATCACAAATTTTAAAAGCGAAACGACAATGACGTCAATGAGCATTTGAAAAATTTCGAAAATATAGAAAATAAATATATTTACACTGCCTATTAAAAGCTGATTCTTTGTTGTTTTTTGTTTTTTTACAACTTTTTGGCAGAAAAATATTTCGCCATTAATTTTTAATGAAAAAATTTTCTTCAAGTAGGTATATGAATTGATGAAAAATATCTCAATCGAATTTTTTTTCAAGTCGAAAAATTCAAGTTCTTGAAGGAAAAACTTTTTAATTTTTTCGGAAGGAAAAATCTCTATTAGAGAGGGCGGGTCTTTGTATTTTGAGAAATTAAAAAAAAATTTCCAAGAACCGGAATTCTCAAATTTTTGGGCAGAAAAACTATCATTTTTAAAAAATATTTCAATTTTTTCATGAAAAAAATCTTAAAATAATTTTTAATTTCGACTTTTTTAAAAGAAAACTCAAATTTTTGTCTTTTTTAGTCTTTCGTCTTAATTTTTTCAGGAAAAAATATAATTTTTTGAGAGTTGAAAATTTTTTAAATTTTTTTAGAGAAGAAATCTAATTTTTTTGGGAGAATATTTCCCTCAAATATCTCACTTGGTTTCTCAATTTTTGACCTCAAGTCTTTTGAAAGAAACTATTTTAATTTCTTAGCAGGGAAAAAATCTCTCAATTTTTTGTGACTACAAGATCTGAATTTTTTCGGATTAAAAACTCTCTATTTTCAGAAAAAAATCTCAAACGTTTGGACTACATTTTTTTGAAGAACAAGAATTTTCAAATTTTTGTACAAAAAATCTCAATTTTTGTCTCAATTTTATTTCACCATTTTAATTTTTCGGAGAAAAACCTCGAAATTTTTTGTCTAAAATTATTTGGAAAAAGTCTCTAATTTTATGTAAATAAACTTTAGAAAAATAAAACTTTTTCAATTTTTTCGGTGAAGAAAATAAGCTCAATTCTTTGAAGAAATTTTTTTCACATTTTTTAAAGAAAAAAATTTTTGAAGAATAATATTTTCATTTCTTTAGATTAAAATGAGTAGCTATTAAAATATTTTCTCTTCGCTTTTTTTTTCGAAGTAAATAAATAAGTAAAACAATGTAAAACACTTTTAAAATATTTTGGCTGAAAATTCTCTCGGTTATTTTCATTTTTTTTTTAGAAAAAGAAAAACTAGCCCAATTTCTTACACCTTCTTCTCTCAATTTTTTCAGAGAAAAAATCTCTCATTGTTTGAGGTGGCTATTAAAAAATTTTCTCATTGTTGTTAGAATAAAAAATATTTCAAATTTCTTAGGATCGAGTTGAAGAAAAATCCCAATTTTTTACACTTATGAAGTAGAAAGATTGGTAACGAAATATTTCAGAGAAAAAATACTTCAATTTTTTTGATACATTAAAAAATTTTCTCAATTTTTTTGCAGAAGAAACTTTTTTAGTTTTTTTGTAGAAAAAATATTTCTTAAATTTTTTAAAAAATTTGGAGATACAATTCTGTGAAATTTTTGGGTTGAAAAATAGCTCAATTTTTTTTTAGAGTTTGGGTGAAAAAATTTCGTTTTTTTTTCAGTAAAGAAGTACCTGATAGGTAGGTAGTTTTTCAATTTTTTTTTTAGAAAAAATTACTTCAATTTCTCGATTTTTAGGAAAGAATTCTCTTAAATTTTTGGAGAAACATATCTTTCAATTTTTTTTAAGTCATCATGTTTCTATTTTTTTGGAAATAATCCCATTTTTGGGGTTTTAAACATTTTCTCAATTTTTTTGCACAAAAAAAATCATTTTTTTCATTTTTTTTTGTAATAATTTCTTAATATTTTTACAATTGGTGTGAAAAATTTCGTATTTCCGCATTTTTTATTCTTCAGTAGAGAGGTAGCTGGTGAATTTTTTTTTCAGAAAAACGTATTTATCTAGGTACCAATTTTTTTTTGTAATAAAAAATTTTTCAGTTTGTTTGGAAGAAGGTAATTTTCATATAACTATTAAAAATTAAATAAATAAAAAAATTACAAAGTTTTTTACTCGCTTTCTTCATCTACCAAATATTACACGAATTTTCAAAAACATCTAGGCCTAGCCAAAGTGAAAGAAATTTATCATTTCTAGCATCACACCTTCATCGGTTAAATTTTGACCAAAGTTTACACTCGCGCAGCACTGCTGGTACTTATGGAATAAATTTCCTTTCTCCGGAACGCTTTCAAATCGAAAGAGCCCCTTTTTAAAAGCTCTCTGCACTCTTCGAGGTATAATATCGTATTACATCCTTCTTCGCCACAAACAATGCTCAACTTGTGTGCGAAGATGATGAAAATTTCACGCTAAAATCAAACAAACCACATTTCACCTAAAAGTAGATAATCGAGAAGGGTGATCTTATACGGTAGCGCATCGAGAAACCGATCACAAAGATCGATTCGTTTCGTTATACATATTTCCAATTGTTACATTCTCACGCCTGCTGTTAGTAGGTTTGTTGATTTTTCTACGAGTAGCTCCGACTGCACGAATCTTTTATACCTTTTGCGGTTCGTATAATACATGAATCGATACGTTGATTAGCTTTTGTACAGCGAGTTTACACCGTTGACATTTTTTGCCTTTTTCTTCGTACAGCTTGTTGGTTCTCTCTCTCTTTCTCTCTCTTAACAAAAATGATAGCTACCTATAGAACGCGAGCACACGACACGCTTTTCCAATACTTCCTATAATAAAAGAAAGCCGCAGGTAATCGGTATTGACTTGCTCCATTTTTACCTGGTTAGATGGAAAATTAAGCGACAATACGCTATGAACCTTATCCCCTATTTTATTGACAGTTGTATTACGACTTTGTAGTCATTCCACGAACATAGGTCTACTTTCTTATTTTTTTCCGATTTTTGGAATTTAATGATCTTCTTCGATACACGAATAGACGTTTTGGCTTCTTGTATACTACGAATTTCAACAGGCTACTTGAAATACCTAGTATATCTATACGATATAAATGAACATGTTAACGTTTTCAATACCTTTCGGCTGACTTTTATATAAAGGAGATGGTACAATGGCGGATGATGTAGGATATAGTGGTCGAGAGTTCATCGTATTTTGCCAACAATAGGATGGCAATTAAATTGCCATGTGGTCTGTGCTCAATGTGCGAGTTAACAAATTGTTAATGAACCTCGTTCCTGCGTTTTATCCCATCGACGAGCTTTTCACATTAATTTTTTTATTTATTAACGAGTAAATATGGCTATGAGACGCATCAATACGTTGATAGTTTCTGTGCAGGTACTAATTACATGGGTCGTTAATTTTTGCAACTATGACGCCTTTCGTGATGATTTACCGTAATTTGCGCGTTAATAGAAACAAATTATGCAAATTTTATTGATGATGATTATTAATTACGATCATATCGCGCCATCGGTGTGAATTAAACGGCGAGTATTCCTCCTTTGGGAGTACCTAATGTGTTTTTATAACGATGTTCTAAAAAGCTCGCTGGAAAATAAAGGTCAATATAGGAACGTACATATTTACATTTCGCCTTAATTGATCTGAATTTTGTTTTAAACTAATCGCGACGCTAATTGCGAGATGATTAAAAGTTAATAATAAATTAATGAAAATTAAAAAAAACTTGCTATCTATTATCTACATATACTTATCAGTGGCGTATTTGATGGGGAAGTCATGGAAGTCCGACCTCCTTCCAAATTTTCAAAGAATCGAGATTTTTATGAAGTAGTTGTAAAAAATAAAATTTTGAAAACCTTGTAAAAGTGGTTCAAAAATTCTGTAAGATCTTGAAAAAAATTTCCGTATCGGTTCAGACTTCCATGTTCCATGGGTTAAATTTTCGAATGCGATTAATTTTAATTATTATAATTTATGAACAGAAACTTTTAGAAAAATTTTGAAAATTTGAACTTTTAAACAATTTGCAAATTCTGAAAATGAGAGAAAAAAAATTAAATTAGAATTTACAAAAAAAAAATAAAAATTAAATTAAATTAAAGTGAAGTGAAAAAAGTTTTGATTTTTTGATTTTTACTGTTATTCATATGGTTTTATTAGGGCTATAGTTTTATGTTTCTCTTGATATATTTTGGAGGTATGTGGGCGGGTTTTAATATAACTTTTAAAAAAAACAGCAGTTTATGCATTATTGAAAATTTGACAATTTTTGAAATTTCGCAAATTCAAAAAAATGATGGGATCATATTAAAAACTAACAATTTTTAAAAATTTGACAATTTGGGAAGTACCTATTTTTTAATTATTAAAAATTATCGATTTTTAAAAATTCGACAAGTTTTGAAGAAGTGATGATGAGTTTTGAAAATTTTGCAATTTTTGAAAAATCAATAAATTTTGTGAATTACCTATAGAATTTGATAAAATCCATCAATTTTGGGAAATTTGACATTTTTTGAAAATTTACAATTTTAGAAAATTATTGAATTACTCGTATTAAAAATTTACGATTTTTAAAAATTCTACATTTTTTGAAAAAGTGACGAGAGTTTTGAAAAATCAATAATTTTTGTGAATTATAGAATTTTATAAAACCAACAATTTTGGGAAATTTGGCATTTTTGAAAATTTACAATTTCGGAAAATTATTGGATTGTTTAAAATTAATGGTTTTTAAAAATTTGATAATTTTTGAAAAATTGTTAGTTTTTCAGAAACTGGCAATTTTTAGAAATTTGACAATTTTTTAAAAATTAGTAATTTTGGTGAGTTAGACATTGGAGAATTTTATTTAATTTAGTATTTTTTTTAAATCCTAAAAAAATTGCACTGAATTTTAAAGAAATTCTAATGCTTGAATTTCTAAAAAATACAAGTACGGTTCTTCAAAAAAAGAAATTTTTGATTCCACCTGAAAAAGTGTCAATGTAATGTATTAACTTTCTTACTTCCCTATTTTCGCTCTCAGATTCGCCACTGGACGAATGGTTGAAAAAAAAAAAAAAACTAGAAATAAGTTTACGATTACCCATATGTTGTACTTACTACTTACATAGTTGTAGTATGTTCTAACGATTTGATTTTAATATTTATTCTTAATTGGTAGGATATTTGTGGCTTATTTCAGGGAGCTCATGTAACCTACGATACGAGCGGTTTTCAACAAAATGGAATTACTACGACGCCGATTCTACCAGCTACGGCCATCACTCCTTATACTCGTCATTACAATACCGCACAACCAATCGCCGGGTACTCAGTACCAGCACAATGGGTACCGCAATATATCGTTCAACCTGCACCACACATGACACAAATGGATGTGAGTAGGCGATTGTTTTCAATTTTCAACTAGAAATGAAAAGAAATATAAAGAGAGTTTGTATTGATGTTTTCAACACACACATATCTGCGCGGTGATGTTGCATTCAGTTGAAATGTGAACTATTATTCGCTTTGATGAACGTGTGTGCTTTAGCATTTCGAGACTTGGACGAAGTAAATTTTATATTGTATTTCGCGTAGAGTTTCGTATCGCAAGAGGGTGAGTAGGGGCAGGGGCGTATGGATAAATTATGATATGCTTTTGGTAATTGAGAAACGAAGCGTCGATGAACGTAGGTGATGATTTTGAAAAACATTTCTGTATAGTGATTTTAACCTTAAGAGAAATATTCTACGTTTAATTTTTTTGAAGGTCGTAGTCCTATGATCTTGCAATTAGAACATTTGTACAAAAATCATGTACCTACACCTAGCTAGTTAGCTGGTAGCTACATACTCCTTAAAAAGAAAAAAAAACTATTTACTAATTTAAGGTACCTACCTAACCTACCTACATGTACCTACCTACTACCTACGTCCTACGTGTCACTTTCGCAACGATATTTCAGGATATTTGAAGACTCGATATTTTGGTTTTTCTGATTCATAATTTTAGTGCATTTGTCTCTATTTTTTGTCAGATTCTTTTTATTAATGATGTGTGGTTCAATTTTCACTTATTTTGGATTTTTTATTAAACGAGCTTTTTGCGCTGGCATTTATAGTTATCGTAATCTCCGAAGAGTTGCGTAATTTTTAAAAATTTCGTAAGATTTTTGAACAATAACGTAAAGTATTAATCATAAATGATTATAGGTGGTTCCGCAAGCGGATCCTAATGCCGTTACTTATAGTTCAATGATTCCACAATTAGCTGCTCATGTTTCTGCTATACAACTGGGTACACCAGGATCTGTGAGTATTTTTTAATAAGCTTAAAACGCGAATGATTTCATTCCTAAGTTTCATCACAGAGTATTAAAATTAATAGTAGATTTCAATTCATTTAAAGAAAATGCCAAAAGCTCGTAAAAAAATAGTAAAAAACAAAAAGACCAAATTTTAGGTGTAGTAACCATTTTATAGTATAAATTGATCCATGAAAAAAAAAATCATCTTTTATTGCGATACGTTACGTCATGAATCGTATGCAGTTAAAATACATTACCATTCATCATTGCTAAATTGAATTGTTTTTCTTATCGTGTTATTATTGCGAGAAGCGATTCTGATAATGTACGTTTATTAAAATAACTCTTAAAAGGCAACGTTTATAGTGCTGATGGAAGATAACAATATTTTCACACATCTTAAACACGATTGGTCAGTGATAAACCAGGTTTCTCTAACCAATCAGATTGAAGACTGAAATCAATTTTCATTTTTTTGTCCACGAGTGTGCCATATTTTTGCTGCAATCGTAGTTCAGTTTGATCCTGCTATTGAATTTGCTTGTAACCATTAGGTATAATGTATTTTAACTTTTAATTCATAAAAAGTACGCAAATTACCTTGCAAATGCTTTAGAAAACAACAGTAGTCAAAAAATGAAACTTCATTCATTTGAATATTTTTCAATGTTGAAAGTGAAGATATATTTTCTTTTCTCCGAAAATTGAGCTATTTTTTATTTTTCCATTTTTTTTATTGTAAAAAAGAGGTTTTTTCCGCCAAAAATAATTGAAGAAATTTTCTACTGAAAATTTTTTTAAAAAATTTCATTTCAAAAGTACCTATTGAAAGAATTTTTTAAAAAGAGAAAAAGCAGAGCGAAGCTTTTTGCTGACTTAAAAAAAATATATAGTCATTATTTTGTATTCCAAGAAAATTCAGTTTTTTTTCTTCTGAAAAAATTGACCCCCCCCCTCCTCGCCCCATTAAAAAATATTAGAAATAAAAATAAAATAATATACAAAAATAAAATAATCATAAATAAATGAGAAATTGTCTAATTCGAAAAATAAAAAAAATGCTTGAAAAAAGAACTGGTACAAAACGATAAATTTTTTCAAGATGATTCCAAAATACTTGATATTAAGCAATATTTTTTATTACTAGAAAATTTATTACCTTTTCCTCCAAAAGTTGAGAAATATTTTTACCATAAAAACGTTCAGGGATTTTTTTTTTTTTCAAAGAAATTAAGACAAAAAGTTAAGGATAATATTTAGGTTTTTTTTTTTTATTGAGAGATTTTTTCCACAAAAATTGTGAATGATTTTTTTTGCAAAAATTCTGTTTTTTTTTCATTTGTTTCACTTAATCTAAAAATTGATATTTTTTATTCTAGGAGAATTCTATTTTTTTTGTTTGTTGAAAGAAATATGTAGTTTGTTTGAGTACGCTTTGCACAAAACCTGCAGTTACACCTGTGATGAGTCATTCTGGTGACTCATAATTCATAAACCTTGAAAAAGTTTATAGTTTGGAAATAGTAAACAAGAAAATATAGATAGCATAGAAAATAATTGAATTTACAGGTAGGTATAATATACGAAATCGACATAATAAAATAAAAAAATGTCAAAATTTCAAATTTTCTAAATATTCAACTTTCAACGTAATTTTAAAAACTTTTGTTGGAAAAAATTAATTTTTTGTTTTGACTGACAAAAATTAATTCGTTGATTAAAAAAAAAAAATGAAAAATTTGTTTGAAAAAGCATAGGAAAAATTTCTGTTTGAACAAAAGTTTGAAAAGTTTAGGTGATGATTTGTATTTCGAACAAACTCAGAGCAAAAAAAATAATTTACAAAATTTTGTAAAAATTTTATTGGTGCGAAATTTGGAACTCTATCGTGACAAAATTTCGAAAACTAAGAAAAAAATCCCAATTCAAACTGAACTTGGAAAAAAATTTATTTTTTATGAAATTTTGTAAATTTTTTCCTTGGCAAATTTCAAAATATTCAATATTATACAAAAATTAAAAAAAAATTCGTTTCAGCAGATTTTTGTAAATTTTTATTTGGAAAAATTACAAAATTTTTAATTATTTATGTATTTGATTTTGAGAGAAATTAGAAAAATTTATGTTTGAACTTTCGTTGAAAAAACTATCATCGATGATCTGACAATCGCTGTTATTCAAATGAAAAATCTCAAAAAGTGACGAAGAGTTCATTCTTTTACCGAATAGGTAAACTTCACTTTTTTCTCGTGAGGTTTACATTTGGAATAAAAACAGAACCATTTTGAAATTTTTGATCACTTTGTTCTTTAAAGCAGTCCCTCATATAAGGACATTTTAATTGGTATAAGGATCACCAGTTACTAAATTCTGTGCTGCCAAAGTTCAGTGGGTAAATTATATCGGTATTTCTGCCAAATTTTTAAATAATTTTATTTTAAAAAAGTTGCCACGTTTATTTTGTGAAAATGGATATTTTTTCCAAACTCTGAATTCAGTGAATTCTCTATTGGACTCCTATTCTTAAATTTTGATGACTTTTGTTTATTTCGTGTATCCAAATCTCATCTAATTCTAGTCGTAAAACTACGCGTAATCGTGTATTCCCCTCTTTGATACAAGGTTCAGTACGAAAAAATGGTTATCACTTATCAAACAGTACCGCCGTACCCTGGTTTAATTTTGTTAAGATCATTTTAATACGTAGCATTATTTTGAAATTGTGAAAAAAAAAGATTTCGCTTTTCCTGTTCGCAATTTTAGTAATGAAAAGTATCTCATGGGAAAAATTCCATTGTACACGAGTCTTTTATATTTTTTGAGAGATTTGGCAGTCATCTCAGTTGAAGTAAATACAGTACGGGAAAAAAATATCCCTCTTTATGAGCGTAATTTTGTTATTTCTGTACATTTTGGTGAAGAAAAATTAACTGTTTTTCTCTTGTAACGAAATTACTCTCGTTGTTTATAAAATACGAAAGGCAATAATTTACTCTCTTCTGGAGTGGGTTTCGGCCCTTAATTAAGCCACGGCTACAATGTTTCGGGGCTACGAAAAATGAAGTCGGGTAATTTGTAATATTTTCTATCGTTAGTCGCGTATGTAGTGTCACGTTTATTACTTACATTGTTCGCTTCTTTAGTACTGAAACACAAAGTTATCAAAAAATTGTACACGTGCCTGTTAACGCATTTCTCATTTTTCCAAACTTAGAGCTAGGTACGTAGGTAGTAGGTAAGGTACGTATTATATATGTAGATGACATATTGTTGGTTTGTAGTGGAAAGAAGGAGTTGAGTTTGAATACGTGAAATATTGCTGTATGCAGATGTACGTCAGTGGCGAATCTGAGAGGAAAAATACAGGGAATTCAGAAAGTTGATACATTACTGTGTCACTTTTTAAAAAGGGGAGAGGACTGTTTTATGGAATAAATTGAAAATTTAATTTTTTTAAAAACTACTATTTAAAAAAAATTCAAGGTGTTTTTTTTTTTACATTTTCAAAAAATTACTTAAATTGCAAAGTTTTCAAAAATCATCAACATTTCTCAAGATCGCTGAATTTTCTAAGTTCTTCAATTTACAAAAATTATTAATTTTTCAAAAATTATTTACGGATTTTTCCAAAATCGCTTTTTTAAAATTTATAGAAATTGTAATTTTCTCAAAAACTGACAAATTTTCAAAAATTATTAAATTTTTAAAATTTGCATAATTTTCTAAAATTATTAAATTTTTCCGAATTGATAAATTTTCTAAATTCGTCTAACTAATTCACAAAAATTACAGAATTTTCAAAAATCATAATTTAAAAAAAAATGTAATTTTCTCAAAAATTATTGACTTTTTAAAAAATTTTAAATTTCTAAAATATTGTCAGTTTTTCAAAAACTGAAATTTTTTAAAAAATTAATAAACTCCTAAAAATTGCAAAATTTTTCAAAATTTTTAAAAATTGTTAATTTTTAAATGATCCAATAATTTTATACGAAATTTTAAATTTTCAAAAATTGACAAATTTTTGGAACTTGATGCATAAACTACTATTTTCGTAATTTGACGCAAATAAACATACGCGATTATTCTAATGTACAGCTAATTTGTATTAATTGATTAAAATTGAAATTCAATTTGGATAGGTATACATTGTATGTAAGGTAACTCTCGATATGCTTCATTTATTTATTACTTCATTTTCTTCTATCCGTCTGAAAGAAGTCCTCTACATGAGGAAATGAAAGGATTTTACATATTGTAGATTGTTCAAAGGGATCAACAACGGTTTGAAGATATTCTTTTAATCATTTCTTGTTTCTCTTTCAGTACATCGCCGCTAGTCCGCACCCTAACACGTATCCGTACTGTGCTGCTACACCGAGTATCATACATACTGTTCCAATTGCTGCAACAGAAGAACATCCCCCAAATGCGGTTTCTCCAGAAGATTATCAACAATTTCCTCTCAAGTAAATATGCCAAACTTTTTCAATTCCAAGTAAGGTAGAAATCAGGGCCAACAATTTTAAATTTTAATTTTCTAGATTTTTGCTCGATTTTTTTGAATGTGAAAAATTTGTTCCCTAATCGAGACAATTTTTTATACTTACACGAGTTTTAAAAAATTTTAGGCATTACAAAAAATTTAGAATTTTGAAAAATTGAGAAATTTTCTTTGTTCCAAAAATTTTATTCCAGATCTCATTCTTGAAAAGTTGACAATTTTTTCACTCCGAAAACATTAACAATTTTTTTTTCTAAAAAAATACTTCAAAAAATTTAGAGATTTTTTACCCTAAAATATTAAAAAAAATTCTTCTGTATTCCTTTAGAATTATGATATTTGTTTCCAAATTGAGAATCTCCCCCCCCCCAAATTAAGAATCCCCTCTCTCACAAATTGAAAAGTTGCCCCCTAATCTGATGGAAATTGAAAACAAAATCAAAAGAAGTAGGAATTTCTTCACTTTTCGTATAATTTTTTTCATACCCCGATTTCTATAATTATCATTGGATTATAGTTTTTTCAGGTGGTATTATCCAGATACGCGCTACTATAACGGTATAAATGGTATTCAGATGGATTTCAATGTTATATAACTTTTTTTTTACGAAATTTTTTGTTTGCTGCGTAAAACGAGATAATTGTTTAGCTATTTTGCTGATATTTGTTTGTCGTCTTTCTAGACTGATTGTTGTTACTTTTTAAGTTCGCTTCTATAGCTAGATTTATGGAATTTAGAAAAAAAGAATTGAATAATTTCGTTATTGTTGTCAGAAAAATGCGAAACACAAACCGCGAAATTTTTTTTTAGGCATTCGTTATTAAATCAAAATTAAATAGTAGATCTAATTGAAAGTGAGATTCACGAACAGAACGTAATGGTTTTTTTTTTTTTTTTTTTTTTTTTTTTAAATTTTTTTTTAAGTGTGTGAATTTTTTCTAAAAAAAAGGG
>FIZV01028810.1:0-12598 GCA_900050545.1 Trionymus perrisii | reverse complement strand
CATCGACCTTATACTACATGGATACTCAACGCGTCCATCAACTGTTCGTCAAGAATAAATAGTAGGTATCGGCGCGCATCTGGTTCTGCGCAACAGATATCAAGCGTTCATATGATGTTGATTCAAGTTTGTGTCGTTGTGGTGGTTTGGAACGAATGGGATGGGGCGTAGCACAACGTAGAAACCGTCGCAGCAAGCTGCGCAGATAGAAAACCGCCGATACCAGCCCCTTTCCCCTGTGTAATTTCTTGTCGACAATATTACCATTAGAAACGTTACTCGTTGAGTATCCATGTAGTATAAGGTCGATGGATTTACCAGTAGTCCTGATTTTGAAAAATTAAATGGTATGCTATATAGCTGTCGTTTTATGGGGGATTTTTTTAAATGTAAATCTGTAAAATTATTTTTATTTCATAGGACATGGAGGCCGCGAGCCCATATCTGGGACTAGATCCATGTTAATGTTTCTGTGGTTCAGTGGTCACCAATCGTGTTACCGAGACGTTGCCGATAGATTTGATGTGCAACTGAACACCTTATTTAATGTTATATCAAGAGTATCAGATTTTCTTTTATCAATAGCGCCTGATGTCATTCGATTCCCTACAGATGCCGAAAAATACACTACTGCAACTCATTTCGAAGCAAAAACCAACTTTCCTAACGTTATTGGTCTGTACTAGCTCAATTGTCTGGTGAAATTGGTTCACTTTCTTGCACATAACCTTATACATTGCATCTCTCTTCTAGGTGCCATTGACGGCAGCCATATTCGGATTGATAAGCCAAAATTTGACCACGTTTCTTATATAAACAGAAAGAAATATTATTCCATACAGATGCAGGGAATCTGTGATCATCGTGGCAGTTTTTTAGATGTTTTTGTAGGGTTTCCAGGCTCTTGTCATGACAGCAGAGTGTTTCACGAATCTGACGTTTTTCAAGTATTAAATGAGTTATGCTCAGGTTCGTATGCTTTTCAAGTTGAAATGCTGCTAATTTCAGTACAAGAAAAACACTAAAAATCGAAGTGCACCTAACTACCTATGCTTTTTTCAACAGGAAATTATTATTTGCTGGGAGACAGTGCTTATCCAGTATCACTCAACGTTATGGTTCCCTTTAAAGATAATGGCCACTTGACAGCTCAACAGAAACGATTCAATAAAAAACTGAGCCAGTGCCGCATTATGATTGAGCACACTTTTGGCAGACTCAAGCAGCGGTTTCGCCAGCTGTACCACTTTCGCTTGCGGAATATTGGCAGATTAGTGCGATGTATTTATGCCTTTTGTGTATTACATAATTTAGGCACTCAGGAAGAACTTGACATCATTCAATGTGAAGCAGTACCTGAACAATTACCTAATCCTGCCATCCCTGATAATTTACCTAATTTGGAAGATGAGGTCGGTGAAGATCAAAATGCAGGCAAAACTTTGCGAAATCATATTGTAGCCATGTTGAATAATTGATAAATAAACGTTTACAAAACAATATTTCCATTTTTCATTTTTTATTTGTAATCAAGAAAGGTATCTAAAAAATGAATCAACTACCTATTCAGGTTTTGTTTCATAATAATAAAAAGTACAAACACAAAACAAAAAAAACACTTCAATTTCATATCTTGAAGCTAGAAACTAGAAAGCAAAAGACAGCTTCAATTTCTTATCTTAAAACTAGCAGTAACAAAACACCATTCAAATTTGATATCTTAATGCTAAAAGTAACAAAAAACCATTCAAATTTGATATCTAATACTAAAAGTAACAAAAAACAATTCAAATTTGGTTTCTTAATACTAAAAATAACGAACGGCAAACCATTTAAATTTGGTATGTTAACACTATAAAGTCTTATAAAGGAACAAAATTAATTGTACAAGGCAACGAACCACTCGATTTTCTTATCATATCAGTATCACTACAAATAGAAAAATTAAAAGGTAATACCCACTTGAATTGGTATCTTCCTTAAACTAAAAATTAACAAAATCTGAATCATAGTATGGTTCGTGCTTGGTTCGTGAATATTGAGCATTACCGCCTACCGGATATTTTGCGGGTGGCCTCGCGCTTGACGTAATGGCGCTCTCTTGCGAATGTTTTTTCTTTCGCGTTGGACATCAAATTTATTGATAAGTTTGGAAAACAAACGAAGTTTTTCTTTACGGTACGCTTCGGCGTTATCAGAATTTATTTTATACTGCGCAAAGATATTATCTTCAAAGCATTTTCGCTCTTTACTTGTTTTGTCGAAGGTACCAGCGCATTTCTGCAGAGCATCAGCTGTAGTATTTCAGCGTTGTCGTTTAGGATTAGGCGGTGTAGCACCAACTTCTACATTTACTTCATTTTCCAAAGATTCAGCAATGACTTCAGGTTCGTCGACAGCTTGCTCATTACTGTAGAAAATTATCATAAACACATGAGAAATAGTTGATTTTATTTTACTTGGAACCTTGTAATGAATTATATATCTTCATACACTTGATTATCCAGTTCATTTTCTTTGTTTGCGTTTGAGGTATTTTGATTAATTCTGACACCACTTCTTCCTATAATCGCAACTGGATTTATGGCGCAATTTTTTTGTAGCAATTCTGTCATTTTGCTGGAACAAGATGAGAATATAATCATAAATTTGCAATTTTACAACGTGGATAACGTAAATGAATATTATAAGCTACACTACATCAAGTCTACTACTTACTCATAATATTTGAAAGTAATTCCTTGAGCACCAGTTGAATTTGATTGTATTTTCGCCTTTTTAAAGGCTCGCATTAGAGCTTTCCATTTATTTTCTATAATAGCTTCGGTGATGTTGTAGTAATCGGCGTTCTCTGCAATGAATCTTTCCGCAATCTTTTTATACAGTGTTTTCTTTACCTCATTACTTTTCGTTCAATTCTCCAAACAAGGCAAATAGTAGTTGAATCATTGCTTCGGACCACTTGATTTTTGCATCAGGTTCAGGATGAGAAGTATCCTCTAACGATTTGTTTTCATTCATCAACGTTGATACGTCATGTGGAATTGTATTTTCAATTTCGTACCTCACATTACCCACTTCCACATTGAAGTTGCCGGGTGGCAACTCGGCAACTGGGAAGACATGCACTTGACCTGAAAGATAGTTAAGTATTAAATTTGAACTACAAGACAGTCACAAAACACAAAAACTTACTTCCACATTGAACAAACGCCGTATTATCGGATTCGGATACAAATATTATTTTTCCTTTGGCAACAGACATAATTTAGTTTAATTATTCAACAATTCAACAAAAGAACAGAAATAACTAATGTAATGGAAATGAACAACTCGTAAATGGCAAAATGGCGCAATTTAAAATTTAAATTTATTCTACTCTTTTTGGCTTTACTCTTTCTACACTTCCTTTTTAGCAGGTGTAGAAAAAACTGCTCCGAGTAACTCTTTTGACTCTACTCCTTGGATGCTCCTTACGAAAAGAACAAAAATTAGATTACCCCGGAGTAAAAAAATGGCCAATAGAACACATTTTGCTGTTCGGAGTAACTCTGTGCTACTCGGAGTAGCGAAAAGAACAAACCTATAAAAGCTGGTAACACTGTAATTTTCCTATTAACACCCCCCCTCTTCAAAACACACAAAAACAAAAACACAATTTTTTTTTATATAATAATGAAGTCGGTTAAAAATCTTATTTTCGTTACAAATGCCTGTAGTAAAAACTGTAAAAATAATACTGAAATTGAATAAATTACAAGAAAAATATGTACATCAAAATATCCTCAATTTTTAATTTCAATTTTTTTAAAATGAAAAAGATGAAATTCAAACAATAATAAATTTACAAATTATTACAAAATACTAAAAGAATTATTAATCCTATAATAGTTGAATCTCAACAGAAACGTATCTTCAAGAGTTCCTTAAAAAAAAAAAAGGCATTCAAGAAATCTCTGATGAAATGTCTAAAAGTTATTCAAATTTTAAAAAATTTATACTTAAATTTCAGAATGTCTGACAAAATATCAATAAAATGTGTAAATTTCATTTAATTTAAGAAGTCAAAATTCAAAAAAATTCATGGTCCAGAATATCTCACAAAATGGCTTTCCCTAAAATGTCTGATTAAATATGATCTAAAAATTTTTCAAATTAAAAAAAAAATTTCAAGTTTCAGAATGTTTGACAAAATATTTAAAAGTCAAAATTTTTTGAAAATTTTTAAGTTTCCGAATGTCTGACAAAATATCTTGAATTCAAAAAAAAAATTCAATTTACAACTTTCAGAATGCCTGACAAAATATCTAAGTCGTCAAAAATTTTTAAAAATTCCTGTTTCAGAATGTCTGACAAGATATCTACAAGTCAAAAAAAAAATTCAATTCCCAAGTTTCAGAATGTCTGACAAAATATCTATGAGTCAAAACATTTTAAAAATTCTCGTTTCACAATGTCAGACAAAATAATTTACAAAAGTTCCTGTTTCATAATGTCTGATAATTTATCAGACATTATCAAACAGGAATTTTTGTAAATTTCTGATTTTTAGATATTTTGTTTGACATTGTGAAACTTGAGAAATTTTAAAATTTTTTGACTATGGATATCCAAAGTCAAAAATTTAAAAAAATTCTCAAGTTTCAGAATGTCTGACGAAATATTCAAAAGTCAACGTAACGCTATTTTCGTAACGCTATTTTTTAACGGGTTTTTCGGTTGTGTGCCAGAGTGAAAACATTAAAATGTTAATAATATGAAAAGTAGGTAAAATTGATAGACAACGCTGCCAACGCAAAAAAAAACAAGCTAGGTATGAGCTATACACTCATTGCAAGAAAGCTTTTGCTATTGCTCATAGCCCAATCATTCAAAAAATGCGAACAGCGAAAAACTATCTAAAATTTTGTGAAAAATCCGATAGAACAGCCGAAAAAAAATAAAGCTTTCGGCTAGCTTTTAGCTTTTCAAAAACTGAAAGAATACGGCTGTTTTAGGCCTTTAGCTTTCGGCTAGCTTGCCAAGCCTGCAATTTGAAAAAAAAAAACTTCCATGTCTAGTTCTAATAAATGCTCATTGCTCATTGGCTAATATAAAAAAAGCTGATCGCTGATTGGCTATTCATTGAAAACACGAAGAAGACGAAGAAAAAGTGAATGCAATAGGGCATTTTGCCTAGAGGCAAAAGCCCTGAAACTTAACCAAGAATTGAAGGGAATTATTATTGGATTTTGGTTTTGGTTCAAACATCAATTTTTGAGGAGATATGGTTCAGTTTTAGCTTTTCAAAAATTCATTTCTGGTTACGTGGTTATGGGTTAGAGATTTTCCCTGGAATACTTGGTCAATAACTGGTTTTTGGTTTTAGTTATTGATTTCAATTATCATCCCTGACAGAAATTATAAATTTGAAAATCTAGGCTGCTGTTAATAGGTACTTGTAATTCATATTGTTCACAAAATTGAGTTAAAATTTCACTTAAATTTGAAACTAGGGAAAAAAGGTTACATTAGAGTAGAACCTAAATAAACACAAGTCACATGACAAAACAAAGCAATTACATTATCTTATATCTTATCATCATTCATTTTGATCATGACAGCTGCAAAATCATGCAAAAGAACTATGAAGTTGAAAATAGTTTTAAAAATTGAAAAAAATTGAATTCTCAATTTTCATATTTTTGAGAAGGGAATGGAATGGAAAAACGTTTCGGTATCGTTCCGCTATCCATTCCTAAAAATTGTTTCATTGCGGTCCCAATCCGTTATCCGTTCCAAAGAATGATCCGTTACGTTTTGTTAACCGTTACCGTTATTCGCATGAATTTGCTCGTTCTGTTCCAATTTCCCATTACCGTTCCATCCTGGAACCCTTTGCTACATTGGTGGTATTGTTAATGTTGGTGTTATTGTTATATACATATTAAATAATTGGGGTCGCTATGACCGAAGTAGTTGATAAATAAAATTTTAAAAAATGAATAAAAAATAAACGACCAATCACCAATGACTCTAGAAATGGAGTGACATCTGATTCAGGCAGCCGCTTTTGTTGACAACAACGTTCCTTTCATTTCCTCTCATCAAGCATGATATTTCAGTTTTCAACTTTTTTTTACCGACTTCAGCGTGTTTTTTTTTTACCAAAAGAAGAGTATTTCTTTGTAGAATGTTTTTTATCGAAATGTTTTGAAACTTTTTTTTCAGATTTTTTTCTCAAAGGATCATGTAAGTGAGTACGTAGTACGCAGCTACGTACTAAGTACATACACATGAAAAACCATTTAAATTTATTTTTAGAAGAGTTTTTCTTGAATTTTTTGAAAACAATTCATTTTTTATTCTTGTAACTTCTCTGTTCTTTATTTCAAAATGAAGTTGTTTTTTTAAAAGAACTTGAAAAAAAAATCGATTGCAAGAATTATTCGACATTTTTTTCAATAGTGTGATTCGAAAGCTATTTTTCCACTTCACTGTAAAGTTTTTACCTGAAATACCATCATTTTTTTCAATTATTTTTTTTATTGAAAATTTAAAAAAATGATAATGAACAAAAGAATGCTAAAAATTACAGAAAAATAGCACTTCCAAAACGAATCTCAAAAAAAATCTCAAAAAAATGATGAAATCACTCAAGTTCAAAAACATGTCTACGCATTTAGAGTAAAGTCGAAGTTACATATCTCGGATCCTTGGACATAGAAAAAACACATTACTCACACCCCATCAGTTTTTTTCTCGTCTAGAGTTTCTTGACCCATATGCATGCGCTATTAGGATTTTAAAAATCCTGAGATCTAAGGCAAGGGAAAAAGAAACCACTGTCCCCTTGAACCATGTAATAGTTTAAGCAGTTTTGAAATTAATACAAGCACACGTGGGTTTGTTAATTATTTAATTATATTACCCACCTCGTTTACCTCTTTTTTTTTTTTTAAACTTCAATTCACGAGTGATTTTTCCTCAGTTGAACGTCTTGGAAAGAGGTGACTCAAGGCAGCTGATTTAATTTCCTCCATTAGATGATATCCATCAAGTAATCACATCTTTGCACCCAGTTAAAATAGTATGAAACTACATCTCCATTGAAAATTTTCTCAGAATTGACTGATTCCTCCATCGATAAGCAAAATAATTGATGTACGTCCAAAAAAAGTTTATTCATTTTGTATAAACGTAAAAAATAATGTTCGTAAGTTAGTTAAGTATAGGTGATTAATTTAATGGTATCACGTTAGTAGTTCATAACTTAAGCTCAATAAAGCTCAATAAATTTTAGTACATAGTTGAAAAAAGAATCAGTCAATTAAAAATAATACAACAGTGATGCGTACAACATTCGCGACATTACCTTCAGTGCAGTTCATTGTGGTCAAGGTCAATATTTGTATGAAAGATGGCTATTGGATGGGTATTTAAATAATAGTATATCCTAACCACAGTTCGTTTGGATTCTGTATTGCAAGAGGGCTTTTGCTTTTGTTCTTTAGTTCATTTGATTATTAATTGACCAAATACAGTTAACATTTTGATGAGATGATTTTCTTTGGACAGACACTCGTCTCTTTTTTTTCTTTTTTCTTTTTTAATAGAAAAAACTTGTTTTTCTTTCCATAAGCCATACAACATGCATACAACGATATTTTGTCGTTATATATTGTATCATTGGAAATACGATAAAATTCTCTATTTAGAAACAAAAATAAAAATTGGTGCCATATTTTTTTTTAGAGAAGCTTTTGTCTTAAGTTCATGTACGTTGTGTACGTTGAGCATAGACGAAAAGAATTGTTCATTGAAGTTGAAACAGCATTACTCATTATTGCATGAATTTTAATAAAATCGATACCAGTCAATGCGGAGTTTTAATATTATCTACAAATTTTTTTGTCTTTACAAAAATCTACCTAAACCTCTTCATTTTTGTTAAAAACGGAAAAAACTCATTTTCTTTCCATAAGCCAGCCATAAGCATAATTATTTTGATCCTTTGGTTTAGTGAATAGTTTTGAGAAACGAATGTTCCTCTAAATTCGTATATTATTCTGCAATGATATTTTGTCGTATTTTGTCAAAAATGTCATTATTAAAATGATTTATAATCAGAATTCTTTTTTACTTCAATTTACGAGTTTCAATACACTATTAGTGGCTAACATCTAAACAAAAAAATATATATTTCTAATCACAATAAAATAATAAGAATATTTCACTTTTCTCAATTCGGACCGGGCACTCACGTAGATGGCGCTAGTGAGCTGGCGAATGTTTACATTTTCAGACGGGGTGTTGAAAACTTCAACTTTCAAGCGGCTTCTACTTTGTAGATGCGTCTCAATATGCCTACGCATGTGCCGCTTATGTTACGTACTCTGACGAAGAAACTTGTCGCTATTCGTCTTCCTTAATTTACAGCAAAGTAAGAGTTGCTCCTGTAAAAAGGGCCTCCATACCCAGACTTGAGTTACTAACCATGTTGATAGGTAAACGTTGCGCTGTATTTCTTTCGACTAACCTTGAGATAAAAATTTCAAAAATAATGCTTTGGACAGACGCAACTACCATTTTGCAATGGTTAAATTCGAACGAGCTTCAGCCCAAATTTATTGAGAATAGGCTTACTGAAATACGCAGGACACCTAATCTCAACTTTAGACACGTACCTGGACGTATGAATCCTTCAGATATACCTACGAGAGGTTCTACCGCCTTTAATTTACAAGAATCAGAATTATGGTGGAATGGTCCATCATGGCTACCTTACGAAAAACTTTGGCCACCGTTACCCGAAAATACAGTCTCAGTTTCAACCCCCGTAATACTCTTAGCTCCTGATATACCTACGTATATAGGATACCTATCTGACTTTATAGAAAATAGGTTGTCTAGTTGGAACGCCTATGTAAAGATGATTAGAGGTTTTATGTTTTTATTGAGAAATACCTTTAGAAATTTTCCCACTTTCTTTACGTTCTTTGAGGCCGAACGCGAACTTGTCTGAGAACTTCAAAAGAAATACTTTAGTTACGAACTGCATCAACTAAGAAAAAATCTTCAGCGCGACATCAGACTTAATCTCTTTTTAGACCAACATGGTCTTATACGTTGTAAAGGTCGTATCGAAAATGCTTCAGTTAAATGGGAGACCGCAAATCCAGTTTTGCTATCCTCGCAAAAGCCCCCTTACGAAATTGTACATCCAAAAAATACATTCAGAAAATATGCATATGGGATGTAGCTATACTTTAGCAAAAATTAGAGAACGTTACTGGATACCTAAGGGTAGAGTAATGGTAAAATCGGTAATTCATAGATGCGTAACTTGAACTTCCCTCGATTCCTCCCCTTCCTAACGTACGAGTTGTACAAGAAGCCCCATTTATGTATTCTGGAGTAGATTACCTAGGTCCTATGTATATTTTAAACGATAATGGCGAAATTACTAAAGTTTACGTCGCTCTCTTTGTATGCTTAGTAACTAGAGCTGTACACTTGGAAGCAGCTAGAGATTTATCCGCTAATACGTTCCTTATGGCATTAGAACGATTTGACAGCCGTAGAGGTTGCCCAAAATTTATGATTTCGGACAACGCTACGAACTTTAAATTCGTTCAATCTTTAGTAGGTACTGAAGTCAAAGTTACAAACCTTAAGATGAAAAACTTTATGGATGAAAATAACCTTAAGTGGAAATTCATTCCTCAATACGCGCCCTGGCATGGTGGTGCTTACGAAAGATTAGTAGCCCTCGTAAAAGAATGCCTTAAGAAATGCTATAGAATTGACTACTTGACTTATGACGAATTCAAAACCACTTTATGTAAAATCGAAAAAATCATCAATGGAAGACCACTTACCTACGTTTCAGATGACATAGAAAGTCCACTTACGCCTAATTGCTTTTTATTACCTAGAAAAACTAACGTTGACGTAACTTTAGAAGTAACTGATAAACCATTGCCTTCGACGAAAGAAAATTTAGTTTCATGCCTTAAGAATACCTATTCGGCTTTAGAAAACTTTTGGTCAGTCTTTAGAAGTCAATAGCTATTATCCCTAAGAGAAAGGCATTCCAGTAAACACCCTACGAAAAAGAAAAGCCTACCCTATCGACCCCATAAGGGTGAAGTAGTGTTGGTAAAAGAACCTTCAGCGCCGAGAGCTTATTGGAAGTTAGGGAAAATCGAAGAACTGGACGTGGAGCAACGTATTGCTCACGTCAAGTGCAACAATAAAATAATCTTAAGAGCGATAAATCAATTATACCCCTTAGAAATTAGAGATACGAAAGAAAACAACGAACCACCTAAGAAAAGAGCAAAATTGACTTAATTTCAGTAACAATTCTCCCTCAAAAGTCTTATGAAATACCTTAAGCAATAAAATTTCTGATGAATTTTCTTTGTAAATTGAACTTTGAGCTTTGGGGGGGGGGAGTGTTGAAAACTTCAACTTTCAAGCGGCTTCTACACTGTCCTACTTGCCGCTTGAAACCTTACGAACGATTCGCCCATTAGTACACCTACCTACTTACGAAATAAATACCTGCTTAAGACTTGAAAATAAAAACGAAAGCTTAGGCAAATTTCTCCGGCCACCTAATTTTGAACTTCCCTAAAGCACCAAAACTTTAGCTACACGTCAGCTTTATTACGTACCATTTAGAAAGCCTGCTCTTAAAGAATTTGTACGCTTAATAGTTTATTTTATGCGCTATTCGCTATAATTATGGCTCCTAACGATTCCGAAACTCCCGAAGAAATTCATACGGCAAGAATGGATACGACGGACGATACCCTTATAAAAGTAACTGTGAGTAATTACGATGTTAATTAAGTGATTAAACTATACCTATAAGTAATAAGACCGAAAAGCTCTTTCACCAATTTCACTTAGGCAGTCTCTCTAGTCTCAGTATCTAAACGCTAAACCTCCTTATGATACCTGAATTTCTTCCGCCTAACGTTCTTTTAGTTTAGTTACTCGCTTAGAAATTATTATCAATTTCTAACAGGCAGATGTCTCTTTTTTCCATCTGTCTGTCTTTAGGTACTTCCAATGGACGTAAATAACTCAGCCTGCTTGGCACCTCGGCGGAGATTCGGACTACACTCCTCTAAGTTATTTTTTTACTAATTTTACTCGTGTATCTTTCGATCACTAATAAATATTCTATTTTCCTATATTTATGATTTATTTCGAACGAGACTGCCCTTTACTTCATTTTATGTGCCCTCCAGTAAATTAGTTGAAAATTATAACCCCCTCCTTAAGTTTGATTTTCAACAGTATATTTCGCCCATCCGATGTGTAACCAATTTATTAGCGATGTGTAGTTTTTTTGGTACACTAGTTCATTTATAAATTAAATTGTACTGTTTTATGAATTTTTCGTGTATTATGTCGATGTCGTATGTCATTCGTGTATTAATTTTGTTAGTTTAATCGATGTTTACGTTTGAAATTTTTAATGTTTAAAAACTGTAGAAATTTAGGCAGGGTGTTGTAATATCGATCAGGTTGTATGTGCATATGTCTGTGTTTTGTTTACGTTTATTTTTGTAAAGATACGCCGTTTGTATGAATATTATTATGCTGTACGTTTTTCGATCGTCAACTCGCTCATCTGTTCTTTTTACCTTTTTGTTAACGCTCTATTTAATTATGGTTAATTACCAACGTTTGTTGTTTCGATGTTTCGATCATGAAAAATACGATTAAAACGTTTCGTCAAATAGTTGTTCTCACCTTTTAAACGATTCACACACCTCTTAAAATCATCGATAGTAATATGGACTGATAGTGCAACGTTAAAAAATAGGCTTATTTGAAGCACGAAGTACGGGAAGCACTTTATAAGTAATGTTCTGCGCATGCGTCACTCATTGTAAATACTTCAACACACACAGACAAACCAAGACAACCACGAACAAACGACCAATGGGCATGAGGAGTTTTATAAAGTGCTTCCCGACTTCGTGCTTCAAATCGTCCGATTTGAATTAGCAGAGTCCATATTGGTATAATGTCGATGTTTGATGAAAAACGACGAAGTTCTCGCACATGCGCGTGAAAAGTACTTCGATGAAAAAAATTAGGCTGCATACATAAGCAAGTAAAATAAATACAAGGTAGAATTTCTGCTACATACCATTCGTATCAAAATGCTTCAATATACTTTTGTACTGCCACAGTCCGATATCATGCAGAAGTAAGAACATACTTATATAAATTTCAACATCTGAGAAGAAATACTTCACCACTTTGCGCCCGAACTCATTCTCTTTACACATCGATTGTCAATCCGATCAGGGCGTTCCACATACAAGGATTGAAGATATGGCTGACGGCGATGAGCTTGTATATGAGCGAATTATGGTTGGATTTTTGTGTGAAAAATCCAAAAAATTAAAATCCACCTCTAAAAATTGTTATCATTCCTGCAATGAAAACAAATTGAAGTGATGTTAACTTGTGAAGTTCAAAAGCAAGGGTAAATGCAAAGTTTACTTACAATTACATCAACAGCTGGTTCTAGAGTCTAGAGATGACATTTTTTAAATTGAAATTTGACAATTTGAGCAAAAAGAAAAAA
>FIZV01028793.1:0-14325 GCA_900050545.1 Trionymus perrisii | reverse complement strand
AATGAAATTGGGCAGCTAAAATTTTGGTTCTGGGGGTTTTCGGACATGCTCTTTCCGAATACTATATAAGTTTCGTTCGATTCCAAGCTGGGGAGTACAAGAGGTTCCCTTGTCAGATTCGTTCAAAGTCAAAGGTGGCCTATGTACATAGTTTATTTAAGTATGACATGGATTAATAGTGTAATCTGTTGGTTTGAGAAGTCATACAAGTGCACAACTTACTACATATCACATGTTACAAGTTAACTAACAAACGCATTATTAAGACACCTGGGTGGCCACTGGGTATAGCTTTTCATTGACTCTATGAGAGCTATATACAATACTGTTTTACAGAAAATCAAACCAAAGCACGGTTCCTCTTTTCTTCGCCCCCTTATCTTATCTTATATGGGCAATAATGCCGAATAACTCGATATCGTTACCCTAGACGACGTGGCAATCGGTCACGCGTGTCTGGCAGTCGAAACATTCACACAGAGAGTAGGTAATTGGTCGATAAACGTGGTTAATTAAACGGTTCTGAATAGAAAAAAGTGGCAGTACTACGTTCAGAAGCCATTAAAGCGGAACCCATTAAAATGCGTCTGCAAGTGCCACCGGAATTTTCGGTATAGTGACGATGTTGTAGGTACTGAGTGTAAATGGCGATCGGTGGTGCTGATTTGGTCCAGCTTATCGGGTACTTAAATATTACGCAGACTGAGTGATTTTTTTTTTAGCCATATCAAGACGGTGTACTCGTAAAGTACATGACCGATGATTGTTTCCTCTACTCCTGGCAGCGTATTGGGATTGGCGACCTTACAGGCATGTGTTAGAGTTATGATTATGATTATGACCGATGACGATGTTTGTAAATGAGTGAAAGTACGGTTTGTATGGCCTTAATTACCGTGGCTAAATAAAACAACCGGACGATTAGAGTATGCTCTATGCTCCCTGCGTTACTCTTATGCGGGTAGTAGACGAAGTGGAGGGGTTTGCGGAGAATAATGGATGATAATTTTACATACGTCGTATTGTGACCAAGGTGGAAGGTACCTGGTGTTGCTGGAAGTTTTCGAAATTGATTTTTCGTCAATTTGGATCAAAATTAATCCAAGTTGCATTGAAGTTTGTAGGAAGGATTGAAAGTTTTCTATTTTTTGGATTTTAGTAAATCGATGAATTTTTTGAGCAGTTCCTCGATTTTGTTGGGTTTAAAAAGATTTTTCATTTCGGTTTAGTTATACATTTGCATTAAAAAAGTTTCCGATTTTGAAAATTCAATTTTTTTCCAATTTCATTTAATAGATTACTTACTTATTACTTTCTTCAATTTTTAAATTTTGATAAGCCGATCAATTTTTTTCAAGAAATCTGCTCTTTTGATTATTTATTTCATTAATTTTACTATTTGCATTTATGTATCAATTTTTTGATTATTTTATTCTTGTAAATTCTGCGATTTTGAAAATTCAATAATTTTTTTCAAGTTTATTTAATCAATTAACTCATTTTTTCAATTTTTAAATTTTGATAAGCCGATCATTTTTTTTCAACAAATCTGCTATTTTGATTATTTGTTTCATTAATTTTACTATTTCCATTTATGTATCAATTCTTTCTTCCTTTTTTTTTTCGTAAATTATGCGATTTTGAAAATTTCTCAAATTTTGTTTAATCAATTTACTAATTTTTAAATTTTGATAAGTCGATCAATTTTTTTCAACAAATCTGCTCTTTTGATTATTTATTTCATTAATTTTACTATGTATTTCCATTTATGCATGAAATTTTTGATTTTTCGATTTTTATTTCATAAATTTTGCAATTTTAAAAATGCAATAATTTTTTTTGAATTTTATTTAATCGATTTACTAATTTCTTCAATTTTTAAATTTTGATAAGCCGATCAATTTTTTTCAACAAATCTGTTTTTTTGATTTTTTTTTTTCGTAAATTATGCGATTATGAAAATTTAATAATATTTTTTTCAATTTTATTTAATCAATTTACTAATTTCTTCAATAACTTTTCAATTTTGATAAGCCGATCGATTTTTTTCAACAAATCTGCTCTTTTGATTATTTTATTTCATTAATTTTACTATTTCCATTGATAACTATGTATCAATTTTTTTTTCTCAAAAATTATGCAATTTTGAAAATTTAATAATTTTCTTCAATTTTATTTAATCAATTTACTAATTCTTAAATTTTTAAATTTTGATAAGTCGATCAATTTTTTTCAACAAATCTGCTGCTATTTTAATAATTTTTTTCAGTTTCAAATAATTTCTTCAGTTTTTCAATTTTGAAAATCAATCAGTTTTTTTCATAAAAGTTGCTATCTCGATAATTTACGAGTATCAATATTTTCCGATATACCGATCAATATTTTGATTGTGATAATTCAATAAATTTTTCTTTTTCAATCGACAGTTTTCTTCGATTTTTCAATTTCAATACATTGACTAATTTGCTATTTTAGGGAATCAATAATTTTTCCAATTTTGATGGCTGTGACTTTTTTTAAAGGGCGATTTTAATCCTTCAGAAAATTTTTCTATTTTATTAGTTTGATAATAATATTATTTTTCAATTTCAAAAAAAAATCAATTCATTTTTCTCATGAAATATGCTATTTCAATGATTTACATAACAATTTTTGGAATACGATAATCAATGTTTCAATTTTAGCGATTTGAAAAAAATTTTCAAAAGTTAATCAACTAATTTCTTCAACTTTTCAATTATCAATTAATTTTTTTCAAAAAACCTTTCGTTTTGATGATTTCGTACCTTTTTTATTATTCATTTATTTTTATTTTGATAATTCGATTTAACTATTTTTTGACAATTCGATAATCTAACAATTTTTTTGTTTTGGATAAATCCTTCAATTTTCGATTTTGGTAATTCGGTAACCTTATTTATTTTTTATTTTTACTAATTTCTTCAATTTTTCGATTTTGAAAATCAATTTATTTTTCGCATTGAATTTGCTATTTTGATACCTTATAATGTGATAATTTTTCATTCCGATTTTGACTATTCAGGAAATTCTTCACAAATACTACGATTTTAATAATTCAATTAATTTTCAATTTTGGTAATTCAGTTATTTTTTCAGTTTCGATTAATCAATTTATTTTCTCAACAAATCTGTTATTTTGAAAATTCGATTAATTTTTTCAATTATTTTGATCAATTGATTAATTCAATTTTTCGATTTCAAAAATCAATTATAATGTGAGTAATTTTCTTATGTAATTTGCTATTTTAAATTTATTAATTTTTCCATTTCCACGTCATATAAATTTTTCGATTTTTAAGATTCGAGAATTTTTTCACAAATTCTGCAATTTTGATTATTCTTTAATTTTTTCAACTTTTTAATTTTGATACATTTTTTCAACAAATCTACTTCTGCGATAATTTAATAAGTTTCCCCCATTTTGATTATTCGAGAAAAATTATTTGATACTTTTTTTCAATTTTGATCATTCAATAGATAGCTAATTGATTTATCAATCAATTTTTCGGTTTTGAGAAGTCAATAAATTTTTCTATACGATTTTCATTAATCGACTTATTTATTTCTTCACAATAGTTAATTTTGACGATTTAATCAATTTTTCAGCAAATTACCTACCTACTTTGATAGTTGAATCATTTTCGATTTTAGTAATTTATTTGTTTTTTTAGTTTTAATTTATTAATTAATTTCTACTATTTTTAATTTCGATAAATTGATTGATTTCTTCATCAAATTTACTATGGTGATGATTTTATGAATTTTCTCGATTTCTATATAAGCACGAAATTTTCGATTTTGACGATTCGATAAATTTTTCGATCACTGC
This sequence comes from Trionymus perrisii, assembly GCA_900050545.1. Lineage (NCBI taxonomy): Eukaryota > Metazoa > Arthropoda > Insecta > Hemiptera > Pseudococcidae > Trionymus > Trionymus perrisii. Next base: position 10,475 of record FIZV01028793.1, on the reverse strand, counting down.
AGCATGTTATTTTGTTCACGAGGAATTACCGTGCAAATATAGAATGTATACTTACTTATCTCTACGAAAAAATAAATGAATAAATAAATAGGTAGATGATTAACGATGACGATTTTTCGAACGTTTCGTACGTATATGGCCGCAAATTCTCACGACGATTAGAAATTATTTGCTGAATACATAATCGCAGCCCGATGATGGTCGTTTAATTCTCGGAAGTCTAACCATTGTATATTCATATGCAATGTACCTACGAGTACCATGTACTTAGGACTAGGTCTAGGTATAGGTACTAGGTAGGTATGTGTTTCTGTGTTTGCGTTGTTTCTAAGATACGAAAACAATACTGAATACTGGCTCGTTCTAAAAACTATTTGTATAGCTAGTTGACCATATTTATATATTTATGTACGTGTATGATCGAATGCATGACTTTGACTGTGTTCTATGTACTCTCCAGTCTTAGGTATTGTTATGAATACGCATGAACGGTAGTGCAAAGACGTAAGAGGCATATGCGAACTTGAAAGAGTATTATTTATTATACAAAGTACACCTCATATAGGTCATTTTGTAAAAAAATCTATTTAGCTTTGATGAACAGTTTGTCACCACATTAAACGTTGGCGTTAATCGTTTTGTCAACGTTTCTATTTCAGAATTATTTTCAAATTACGCGAGTGTTTTTTTTTTCACCCAGGTTTCGATATCGACGATGTTTTCCTTCTCTTTTTTTTTCGCTTTCATCATTGATTACGTTTTTTTTTTCGTAGTGTGGTGAAAAACCATCATGACAGGCGTAATTTTTCCTCACCTTTTTTAATTTTTTCAAATAATCATCGAAGGAAGTATCATATTTGGTCGCAGAGAGTGGTTATATTGTTGTATGGTACAAGAGTAGACAGCGTGTTGACGTCAAATCTGTAGGTACGTGTTCGTATTCGAAATTAATTAACCTCCGGTGTCGAATCGAGGCGTTTTCCTTAGGTTTATTAATGAAATTGTGCAAATTGATTAAAATGGCGAAGGGGACGATTCTGCAGGGGTGATGCTAATTGAGGAAAAGTTGTCGTTATGACGTCACCGAGTATAAAAGGTGGCCTGGCCATTTATGTACCTATTTCAGCGAAGATTTAATTACGAGAAATAGGGAATATACTCGTATAACTAATTGCGAATATTATTTGATGTGTCACGATGACGTCAATCGGGTATTTTTATTTTACAAAAAATACATCACTTTGGAAGACGTAATTATGAAAATAATAATTTTTTGAAACGTTTCTTTAATTCTGCTTTTTTCCCTCATCATTGAGAAAATTGAAAAGAGTGAAAAAAGGTTCGTGAACTCGCGACGTTTGGTATAAAGATGAGTATAAAAAAAGAAATATGGTGCAATGTTGCGAAGAATTCGATTGTAAAATTTTACCTTGATTTTATTTTATTTTTCAAGTGATATTGACATATACAAGTCGGTGAAGTGTACCGCTATGTCGGCAACTTGTGGGATGTGGGTGGTTGGGGGTAGAGTGTCGAATGTCGAGTATCTATTACGTAATGTGTATTGTAGTGTTGACTGACGATGTAGATAGCACACCAAGTATGAAATTGTGCAGGCAATTATTTTTACGATTTTTTGAAACGACATCAACTTTCAAGTACCTACATTTTTCGTTGAAATAAAAAATAAAAAATTATCATTTTAACGAAATTTGTTAAAATTATACTCGATTTGTTTTGAGGCAAAATTTCAACAACAATTTCGCAAGAAACTTTTTTTTTTAGAATTGTTCTTCATAAATATTTGAAAAAATTTCGTCGAAAAAATATTAATTCTCAGGAAAAAAATATTGTAAATTAATTCGAACAAGACACAGAAAAATACGAGCAAAACCTGAAAAATTGGTTTTCGATAATTTTTTTTAAATTGCATTTGTGTTGAATGTGAGAAAGAACTGCTATGTTCAAAATTTAAAAAAAATACTGTTCGTATACAATGAATATAAAAAATTATACTTGAGAGAATTTTTCAAATATTTCTATCAACGAAAATTTTGATGGATCAATAATCATTGATTTTCTTTTTAAAAAAATTTTAAGTTTTAGTAATAACAAAACTTGAAGAATTGTAGCTTGAAAAAAATTTTTAAATATTGAGAATTATTTTTTTTTTTTTAAATTGAAAAAATCAATTATTGAAATTTTTTGGTTGAAGATTTGATTTTGAGTCAAAACTTGAAAATTTGCGTTCTTAATTTTTTTGAAAAATTTCTGTTTGTTTATTTTAAAAAATTGTTTTTGAAAGAATCTTCAAATATTTTTTTCAGAAAGTTTTTGAAAATAAATTAAATGTTGAGAAATTCATTTTTAGCATTTTTTTTTTCAAATCGAAAAAGTCAGTTGTCTGTATAAATTTTTAAAACATTTTCAAATAGGTATGTATTTCTTCCATTTTAAAATTTTAAATAATATGTACTTAATTGATTTTCTTTTTAAAAGTTTTCAAATTTTTTGGTTCAACAAAATTTGCAAAATATAAGGCTTGAAATTTTTTTTAATATTGAGAATGAATTTTTCATAAAATTTGAAAACAACTGGGTTGTCCACATTAGTATAGGTATAGGTATTTTTTTAAAGAATTGTAAAAAATTAATTTTTGAATTTTTTTCAAAGAAGATTTATGTGCTCAATCTTTTTTTTTTTTTTTTTTTTTTTAAAAATTTTTTTTTTTTTTTAAAAAAAAAAAAAAATTTTTTTTAAAAAAATAATTTTTTTTTTTGAAAAAAAATTTTTTGTTCAAATTTTTTTTTTTTTTTTTTTTTTGTAAAACTTCTGTCTGTGTATTAAAAAAAAAAAAAGTAAGTTGTTCTTTTTTCAATTTTGTGAGTTTCTTGTGATGGAAAAAAATTTCAAAATTTAGTGTATGTGTAAAATTTTTTAAAAAATTGTGCTTCAAAGAATTTTCAAATATTTTTCCTCACAAAATTTTTAAAAATTATTTTTTTTAAAAAATGTGTTTTTGAGCTGAATTTTGAAAAACTTAGGTTGTAGAAAATTTTGAAAAATTCCCTTTGTGTAAAATTTTCAAAAATTGTACTTTAAACAATTATTTTAAATGAAGCAGGTTGTATTTTTCCTTATAAAAATTTTAAAAATTGGTTTTCTGCTAGAAATTTTGAGATTTTTTTTTACAAAATAAGCGTACAGAAATTGTGCTTGAAAAATTGCTTGAATGTTGAGAATTAATTTTTAGCAAAATTAATCAATTTCTGAAAATTTTTTATTTGTAATTGAATTTTTAAAAATTGTGTTTGAAATAATAGTCTTCAAATAGATAATTTACTTATTTTTTCAGAAAAATTTCGACATAAATTTTTAATAAAATTTCAGCAGTTTTTTTTTAAATTTGCGTTTTGAAAAAAAAAAATGTGGATGAAGAAAATTTTTGAAAATTAGGTTTCAACAATATTTGAGCAAATTGCACTTTGGAAATTTTTTAAAATTTAGTTTAGGCTAAATATAAAAAAAATTGTGCAGAAAGAAAATTTTCAAAAATTATATTTTAACAATATTTGAAAATAATGTTGTTCAACCGAGTTCAATAATTTTTTTTTGACAAAAAAATGTTGAAAATTTCAAGTTTAAAATATCTAACGATTCCAAGTATTTTTGAAAAAAATGTAATTTTTTTAAGTGCTTACAAAATTCTGAAACACATAAAAAAAATACAAATTCGTATTTGGAAATTATCCATTAAAAAATTGAGAAAACATTTGACGTAATAAAAATGTAAATTTTTCTCTTACGTTCGAATTTTCATGGAAAATTTTTTTTTTCATGCGTATCATTATCGACGTACGTGTTATCGTTATCATTTAGGATGCCAGAAAGTTGATTGAAAAATAGCATCAACAAGACGATAACGTGAAAAAAATATGTGAAAGGAGAAAGAAAAAAGCCTAAAAATACGCGAAAAATATGTACCATACGTATGCTCGTGAACTTGAAAACTCGTCTGAGTGGGTATTCGGTGAACGGCGCGGTGGCATCGTGTTTCTAACCTTGAGAGTGAATTTTCTTCGATGTTCCGAATTACATTACTCGGCAATTGAATACCTCTACATAGGACATACATAAATGTACGAGCATGCCTCTCTGCTTCCCTGACGTACCCGCTCTCGCCACCGTGTGCCAGTCTGACGAGTGATAATAAAATGAAAAATACGTATTATATAGCTTATAGTACGTGGAGCAGCAGCTACATATTATACTAATGCCAACGTCTATATAATAATTACGAACCAATAATACATATAATAATTACAAATAGCGAAAAATATTGTATTTTGAGCAGATAACGTTGCGCTTTGCGCCGATTATACGTAGTGACTGTATAATACTCGTACGAGCGATTTGATTTACGACCTATTACTGCAGGTATTATAAATATTGTAAAGCTGCGGATGATTGTATAGGCTACGAGTATATTGCATGGAAGGTGAGCAGTGAGCGAAAATTGTAGGTAGACGATAGCAGGGAGGTAGGTCGTATAATTTTTAATCGATTTCGTATTATTATTATTATGCATACGAACGTACTTACCGTACTTATGTAGTAGAACACACGAATCGAGCTTTCTCGTAAATGTATAGTTTGCCTTATACTCGTATTATGCTTACCGTTTTAATTTGGACTTTACACAATGCGACAGTCGACACGATATTATATTCTTTTCATGCCAATGCTACACATATACGAGACGGTTAATTTAGGTGTAGTTATGTCAATATTACAAGCATTAAGAAGGATTTATTTTCAAGGGTGCCTTTGCCTTTGTCGTGTACCCTTTCACCGCCTTGTGGATGAATATAATAGGCACAAAATTTGGGTACTGGTGCTGGTAGCGATCTAGAGGATAGACGCACGACCGATGGCGTAATTATCGCGTATTTAGCGTTCAAAGCCCGATAATAAAGCTATAAGGGATATGCTCGATGATCAGGAAAATTTTCGACATGAATGGACCATGTGTTGGGAATTTGAGTGACTGGGGTGACGTTGTCGAGGTGCGTGTGCAGTAGGATACGTTTGTTCGTGTGTTTGGTCACTGACGGATGTTCAATGAAAGTATTATTAGATCATGATGGGCTGTTTGGAGGAGAAATGTGTGTGAGAGATTGAAAACGTATTGAGAAAATTTTACGAAATGGTTTTGATCGTAAAGATCTTCATCGTTTGTTAAACTTGTCATTTTTGAGTGTTGATACTTGTCAGAGTTTGTATTTGTTAGGGATAAGTACGATTTTTGTCAGTTTTGATATTCTGAGTTTGAATTTTTTAATTATTTCGTTTGTCAAAATTTCATCATTTTCTGAGTTGTCATTTGTAAAAAATATAATTTGTCAGAATTGCCAACTTGTCAAGAGTTTTCATTTGTCAGAATTAAGATTTGTCAAAATCTCGTAAATTTTTAGGGCCATCATTTGCCTCAATTATTGTTTTACGAGACCATTTTCAGAATTCATATTTGTCAGAGTTACATATGATTTTTTAGAATTATCAATTGCCATTTATTAGGGTTGTCATTGGTCAATTTATTGATTTGACAGAAGTGACATTATTCAGAACATTAATTAGTCAAAATTTCTAATTTTTGTGGGAATCATTTATGACGCGTATTTGTCAGAATTCTCAATGTCTGCGATGACATTTGTCAACTTTTTGATTTTTCAAAATTTGACATTTGTCAAAGTTAGAATTAGTCAACATTGGTAATTTTCAGGGTTGTTATCTGTCAGCATTATGATTTGTTAGAACTTTCAACTGGGTATCAGGAATATTATTTGTCAACATTTTAATTCATCAGAACCAACATTTGTCAGACTGTGGTCATTTGTCGGGGTTGTCATTAGTCAACTTATTGATTTGACAGAATTGATATTTTCCAAAATGGTAATTTGTCAAAATTTCTCATTTTGAAGGGAATCATTTATGACTCATATTTGTGAGAATTCTCAATGTCTGGGTTGATATTTGTCAACTTTTTAATTTTTCAAAATTGGCATTTGTCAAAGTTATGATTTTGTTAGAATCACATTTGTCATTTGTTAGGGTTGTCATTAGTCAATTCATTGATTTGACAGAATTCACATTTTTTAGAATAACAATTTTTCAAAATTTTCAATTGTCAAGGGAATCATTTATGACGCATATTTGTCAGAATTCTCAATCTTTGAGTTGAAATTTGTCAACCTTTCAATTCCTCAAAATTGTCATTTACCAAAGGTGGAATTTGTCGACATTGATGATTGTCAGGGTTGTTAATGTATCAGAATTATGATTTGTCGGAGTGATGATATGTTAGAATTTTTAACTGTCTGGAATGTCACTTGTCAACATTTTTATTCATCGGAATGGACATTTGTCAGAATTATGATTTTTCAGACTATGGTCATTTTTCAGGGCTGTCATTTGTCAAGTTATTGATATGCCAGAATTGACATTTTTCAAAATAATAATTTGTCAAAATTTCTCATTTTTAAGGAAATCATTTATGACAAATATTCGTCAGAATTATGATTTTTAAAATTTTTAATTGTCAGGAATGTCACTTGACAACATTTTTATTCATCAGAATGGACATTTGTCAGAATTATGATTTTTCATACTCTCTGGTCATTTTTCAGGTTTGTCATTTGTCAGCTTATTGAAATGTCAGAATTTACATTTTTCAAAATAATGATTTTTCAATATTTCTAATTTTCAAGAGAATCATTTATGATGAATATTTGTCAGAATGATGTTTTTTGAAATTTTTAATTTGTCAGGAATGTCACTTGTCAACATTTTTATTCATCAGAATGGACATTTGTCAGAAGTTTCAATTTTTGAGGTTATTGTTTGCCACAAAGATGATTTATCTGACTCTTGTCACAATGTACTTTGGTCAGAGTTATTATCTGGTGGAATTTTCAATTTTCATTGTCATGGTTGTCTTTTGTTAACATTTCTGATTTTTAACCATTTCTAATTTTCAGGGTCATCATGTGTCACAATGATAATTTGTCAGAGTCGATACTTGTCTGAATTTACATTTCTCAGACAAATCATAAGTCATAACCCTGTTTATCTGAATTATGAATTTTCAGAGTTGTTGCATGTCAAAAGTATGATTTGTCAGAGTTGACACTTGTCACAGTCACTTATCGTGGTTGTCATTTGTCAGAATTATAATTTTTCAATTTTAAACGACTTTAAAGATATTTTTAATGCTTTTGATAGACTTTGAAGAATTGCTGGTCCAATTTGTGGAATTTTTTTCGAGCATTTTATTTGTATAATTTTTGCAAAATTTTGATAATTTTCTCGAGCTTTTTCAAATTTTTAAGCGATCTACTCATTTTTAGGGTATTCGAAGTTTTTAGCAAAACTTTCAAGTAGTTTTTCGTAAAGTTACTTAAATGCCATTTTTTTCACCTTGATTTTTTTTTTCTATATTTCCCATGATTTTTGTATATTTTGATAACTTTTTATGCCATTTTCTTGATGAGTTTGTATAGAAGAAACTGGAACTTTTTTCACTCCTTTGACTCTATACTCTTGGTGTGGCTGTCTGTGATCAAAATTTCATATTTTTTACTCTTTTACGATTCAACTGTGCAATTTTTTTAAATTTCAAATTAATCGAAAAATCCCTTTATTCGTGCGTGAATTTCGTTTTATAAAAATATCTCGTAGTTTTCCATATGTCACGAGGAATTCTTCTGCCGACCCAACGAAGGCCATTGTTACAGGCTGTAACCGCAGACATATCATTACACGATGACTGTGCTGTCATTGTATAAATCATACCAGTTGAACTTGAAAAAAATCCTCCAAAATAATGCTGCCAAATTGAAGGGATACACCAAATTTCTGCAATATTTTTAATATTGGCACATCTTAACAATATGCGGTCAATACTTCTATTGAACTAGTTATTTTTCCTGGAACTTTATTTTCGTACTTCGAATAAAAGATCATTAATCAGTTTCTCGTTGTATAATTTGGCTGGGATTATATAAAAAAAAAAATTCAATACCACTGCCGCGCTGCCGCCAAAGTATAGAAAACATACCGCGCGTAAAACAAAAGCCAACATTATTAGTAATTTAAAAATAAAATATTAAAAAAGAAAAAAAATGAAAAAGAAAAAATTAATAGCACGAACGAGAGAAGAAGAAAAAAAAAACGAAACCAGAAATACGCCACAAAAATTAAACGACGAAAAAAAAATGAAAAATGAAGAAGAAGTAGAAAAAGTAATTATAAAATAAGAATAATAATACCGAGTAACAATACTAATATTAATAATAATAACTTCTGACAAGAGCCGTACAATAGCTAGTAATTACAGTTAAGAAAGAATTATTTAATGAGAATTCTAGTAATTAATGGCGTTAGAATGGCCACATCCTGCCATTACTCCTCTCATCCGTCGGCGGCGTCGCCGCGTCTATGTACCCTCTCTCTGGATCTCGCTCGCCAGCACCATGCACCACACGTTTGTTGGGCTTTTTTATATTATTCTGCTGTGTGTGATCCTCTCTCGTTCGCTTCTCCACTCTGTGTGCATCGCCGCTGCTTTCATCCGTTTTATAATATTATTACATTATAGTATATTATATTTAGTTTATACGCCGCGCCAGCACATATAATTCGTCTTTTCGTCTATGTCTGTTCTGCTCCTCGTTCTCTCTCTCTCTCTCTCTCTTTTAGGTTTATGGTTTATATATATGCCCCTATGGCTCGTAAATAGTATACGATGAATCCAAAAGCCAAACCAACATCATTTAGAATATGCTACGCCATCATTAATTATATAATATAAAATACCCGCCAGCCCTAGCTCGAACCGGAGCAACTCCCTAGCTTTTTACTCTGTCTCGTAATGACTCGCTCTATCTTCGTTTTTTGCTGCTCTTTATATGGTACCTACTTAACTTAATCTGCAGTATCGTGCGTTACGTTCATCAATTTTTTATTTTATCATCTCAACCTGCTTCATTGTATCGCCATTTTGCAAATTTTTCCCTTCTCTCATTAACCCCTCCACCTCAAATTTTATTTTCCTTCAACTGAATGTTGACCCAGTATAAGCGATCAGTAGGTATTTCTAATTTTCAGTATACGTATTTGTCATCAAAATCCCAAACAATGGTTGAGATTATGTACTTAATCGTACACACAAACGAAGCTCCACAAACACACCAGCTTATAGGGAAAGAGAACTACCTCGTATATTAATATAATCGCCGCCTGCGCCACCGATGCACCGATACTTCCACTTCCTCCAGCTCTGCATCTATTTTCACGTAAGAGCTGTCGAGCTAATTCTTTATTATAAACCAGGAGTGCTGCTCGGCGAATATACGTGTAGTACAATATTAAATTATTATAACACGACTAACGATACGTGAACTCCATCTCGGGAAATAATTGCGCCAAGTTATGCTACAGTATGTAGAATATGAATAATGAGAGCGAGTTGACAAAATATCTCCGTGTATAAGCTTAACTTGGAAGTACACGAGGTTGAAAAAAATGTAGCGCAGTGAGATAAATCAGAGGATTTGTGACGGTCTTACTCGATAGCTTACTTATCAGTATGGTAAGATATTTGAAAAGCTGGCTTGGAAAAAGTAGCTCATGTAAAAGACTTGACTGCGTGTTTATTTTTTTTAAATTTATTTTCTGAAGCATATTTTCTAAACACACCTTCATTGTAGGATCCTCCATCTCATCATCGAATGGTTGTACAAAAAAATTCTTTGTACAAAAGTTGTAGGAAATTATGTGTAGAATAAAAAAATACTGACCTATTTTCACCGTAAAATCAAGCCGTAAGGAGGTATCCTTGAAAAACTGTTTTTGAGGGGGCTGAAGCCTCCACAAAAAAGTTAGCAAGGGCTCTGTGAGGTGGAAACATATAGAAGTTAGTCAGGGGATCACTCTCGACAATTTTATGCAATACATGAAAGCTTTCATGGCTAAAAATGTCCCCCCCCCTCAAAATCACACTTAATTGACTCCACCAGAATTTTTCAGGGTAAAGGGGCCCGTAACTCAGTGGCGTATTTGATAGAGAAGTTCTGGAAGTCTGACTTCACTCCAAAATTTCAAAGAAATGAAATCACAAATTATTCAGTTTTTGAGAAACTAACAATTTAAAAAAATTCAAAAACTAAGGAAAATTTGACAATTTTTAACAATTTAATTTATTTTAATTTTCGAAATTTATCAGTTTTTGAGAAAATTACAATTTTAAAAAATGATGATTTTTGAAAATTCCGTAACTTTTGTGAAATAAATAATTTTTCTGAACTAGAGAATTACAACAAATTCAGAAATTTTGAAAAATTTGATGAATTTTGAAAAATTTTCAGTTTTTGAGAAACTGACTTTTTCAAAAATTGTGAAAAATTTTGCAATTTTTA
>FIZV01028783.1:0-14248 GCA_900050545.1 Trionymus perrisii | reverse complement strand
ACCACCCCAAACCGAAAAAAAATAATAATAACCCATAACCCCCCCCCCCCCCAAAAAAAAAAAAAAAAACTAAAGAGAAGCGCATTAAAAAGCGAAAGCGAATACTAGATGAATCTTTTTCATTATAAATTAAAAGCGAATGAATCACTTTAGAAAAGGCAGTATTTAATCTTCCGAAAACCCTTCGTCAAATTCAAGCTGTCAACAAACAACATTCGATTAAGTGCACTAGTTAATAATGTAAATAGTTCTGGTTTAAAAATGATACCTAGACTAAGAAAATTCGTACAAGTAAATATCACTTATTTATCTCATCGTATAATAAAAAATTCTTCATTTTCTATCATAACGAATAATTTTAAAACATTGTAGTGTTTTGCTGACAACAATTTCATAGTTAGCTCCATATATGACATAGACATACCTAAATATAAAAACTACTAAAAAAATGAAAGGTTGCTTCATTTCTTCGCAAAACAAAGCCGGCAACTTGGCAACCCACAATTTCCAAATTAAAATGTAAAGCCAGATTTTTTTTAATTCCAAATTTCTTTGAGAACAAAAATTATTTCAAATTCAATTTTTTTTTGGAAAATCATAAATTCTTTGGAAGAAAAAAAATGAAATCTTAACACAATTTTTTTGAAACAGAAGAATGATAGAAAAAATTTCTTAAATTTTTTGGAGGAAAATTTTTTTTTTAAATTAATTTTTGGTGAAAAAATACTGGATTTTTTTACATTAAAAATATCTACCTCAATCTTTTTGAAACAAAAAAATATATACTAAAAAATTTCAATATTTTGGAAGAAAAATACTTTCATCAAGTTTTAGAAATACCTACCTAGGAGAGAAAAAAAACTCCAATTTTTTGGAAGGAAAAAAATCCTGTTTCGGAGAAAAAATTGTTAATTTATAAGAAAAATAAAAATTCTCATTTTTTTGAGGAGAATATAAACTCATATTTTTTACATTCAATAACCCTCCACCTCTTCAGGAAAAAATCGACCTACACCCTGGAAAATTCCAAGTTGCCGACCGTATCGCAATCTCTTTCCGATCGGTCATTGATCGATACAAGGCAAACTAAATTTCAGTACAAGCAAATTACATTAGAAGAACACAAGCATGCGAAATAAGAATCCGACAAACGATTTCAGTTCCAACTTCAACCCACGCCAATAATTACAAAATACTCACCGATGCGATTTATAAAATAATCAACTGGGTTTCAAAATAAAAATAAAAATAAGCAAGAAAGCTAACCTTCTTCAGTAGTGGGTGAACTTCGCATACCAAGTTTCTTCATACCTTCTTCTACTTCTTCGATATCTTTTTGAGAAGCGGTAAAATTATCAGAAACAAATTCAGCAGTGATTTGTGAAGATTCATCTTCTAAACTCGTCATATTAGCGCATGCATTTCCTACGTTGACTAGCAAAAAGTAATACAAAAAAGCTCAAGTGATGTAGAAAAAAATTCAAAAGCAACAAGTGCAGTTGAAAATTAATTACGTTGCATAATAATTTTTTTCTGTAAATCCAACTTTTTACGAAAAATACATAACTACCAAGTAAAATTTTCGCTACGAGTGAAACGTGAAAAAAAAATAAAATAAAAATCATAAAGCTCGTATTGAATAGATAAAATTTGAGAGAAAGAACTAAAAAACAAGTGAGTGACTAACCATTTGGATTTTCATCATTCTTTGATAACGACTGTTGTCCTTCCGAAGCAGCCATCGAAGATAATTCATTAGCTTGGCAAATCAAATTAACGCGATAGAAATAGTTTCGCCAAAATTTTTCTTCAGTAATTCTGTATCACCGTACAAAGTTAATTTAAAAGTCAAATGAGATGAGCCAACTAGGAAATATGATATTCTTACACTTTAGGCACCAATTCGAACCGCATTTTTTCAAGATTTGGATCTTCCGCTAAAGTTGCCATAGCAACAGGATACGATACTTTGTAATCAAATTGAAAATCGGCTCCCGATGGAGGACTTCTTACAAAATTCTTTTTATCCTGCAACCAACCAAGCATGTCGCGAATCAATACATATGTCGTAATAAAATTACTTCTTTCTACTTATTCAATTTTAGAAGTTCGACTTGTGCGGGTAATTCTCACACTAATGGTTGTGTTTCTACACAGAGATACGAGTATTACGAAATACGTAATGTAATGTAAGATAGACGTACTGTTGACAATGAGAGACATTGTTCTTTCAACGCTGCTTCATTTGGACAACCTGACCAAGGCGGTACAGCTGTTCCATTTCCTTGGGCTTCTTTTTCTTTAATGAAAGCTTCTTGTTCTTTATTAAATTCGCCTAAAATGCTCTGAAATCGAGAACACGAATATTAATACTTTTAGGAATGTTAATCCTACAGCTAATTGTAATTAGACGATCGCAAATCATAATTACATTTTCTTCTACAGTCTTTTTAATTTTAGCTCCTGCTTCCGTTACGGTTTTACCCGCTTTATTCACTGCTGAGTACAAAAAGTTTCCGAAGCTTTTTGCACCTTGTAAAGCTTTAGTGGAAACTGAAAAAAAAAACTCATTAAATTTCAAGTCGTGTAATCTTTTTAATCAATTTTTCAAGTCGACGTCAACGTATCAAGACCAAAACCTAAAATAATACAGCAGAAGAATTCGTAAACTCAAATTCGTTGTTCGGTTTTCAATTTTAAATACTATTTTCGAATCAACTATACAAAGAATTACTCAAATTTCGTTGATAGTGTACCTCATCTTTGATTTCGTAATACTAAGGATCGATGTATCAATATGCGAATAGATTAGAAATGAATTACACCAACCTGCGCCACCGGCAAATCCTTCTTCTTTAGCTCCTTCTTCTTCATCAGAAATTAAATTTTCGCTGTCAGCACCACCAGTGGCACTATGATAAATCAAATAACTCATTATAAAACTTACCTATGATCATCGAATAACCTATACATGTATCAAATACTAAGCGCACCTTGAGTTATCATCGTCGTCTTTTTCTTTAACTGAACCTTTAACAGATGTTTCTGAAATGGGCGAATCTGGTGGTAATTCGGTGTTAGTTGGAACAGCCTCTCCTTCGGATGTTTTCCTCAAACTAGCAATTCCACCTCCGATCCAACTAGTCATTTGGTTTTTAACGTTTCCCAACATTTCTAAACGACTTGCCTTCGTTGCACTGAAAAAATATTGTGACGTAAAATTAATATACTAAGTTAGAGGAAATCCAATGAATACCATATGATTCGAAACGGAATCAAAAAACACCCCAACACTAACCCGGATTCTTTTCTTTCTGGAACTTCGACATTTTCTTCTTCTTTGGGTGACAATGATTCACCCTCGGTTTTCGGAATATCATCTTCTGGTTTTTTACCCATCCAATTAGTAACTTGATTAGTTAGTCCAGAAAACATGATGATTTATTTTAATGATAACAACTTATCGAGCCACACTTGATCTAGTTAGGTACGACTAATGAGTACACAAATCGCGTTACAATAATGTAATGTAGCTGTTCACGATTAAAAGAACTGTAATAATATATAGAATGAAAGTTATAAAGCACTTTTCAACAATTAACACATCAAATACTTGTCCTACTTTGAATGATATTCATAACAAAAACATTGATAACCGAAATTCTACAACTTTGGTTTTTATCTCTTCGAACATCAAGTTACCACCACCAAACTCAATATATCATCACATCACCATAATCAACATACAACATAACAACACTTTTAAAAGCTGAGCTTATTTCTCATTTAAGATAATGTACAGAAATATAGTACATCCATGAGCAGCAATTTAACGACGTAAAAATTTCAGTGTGTTGCGCTTGCGTAACTCTTTAAGCTAATTCATGGAATTTATGGTTATATATTATTCTACTCGGATACTGTTGTACTGTGTAACAAAATACGCGATACAGTGCAAGTACAACTTACGAGAAATATAATACGCAGGACGAGAAAAAGTTGAAATTGACGCCGCTTCACAGTTCACAATCGCCAACTCATGGCCAACCCTTTCCAAAGCTTCAAAAAACTAAAAAAAGTCAAAACCGCAGCAGTCATTTCGCATACCTATATGGCTAAATTCGTTCGATTATTTATTTCCGAAATTGAGAATTGCGATTTGCAAAAATACATTCATTTCATTTATTTATATTTACAATAACGAAAAAAATAATAATAAAGACCTTTGAAACATTTGCGAAAATTGAAAACTAGAAAGTTTACAAAACTTTATAAAAATATATGTAATTGATTTAAATGAGAAGTACACGATAAAAAAAATCCTTTATCTTTAACATTATACATTAAACAATACAACATCTTAATTTATCTTAAATTACTATCTCCTCATATTTCATTAATTTCAATTTTCAATATACGTGGAACGTGAAAATTAAAATTTTCAACACTTGTCTTCCAAAGGCGACTTTATACAATCATTCTAATGTTAAAGCGAAAATTACAAAAACACAATACATCTTAAAACCCAACGAACGAAACTTCAAAAAGAAAAATTATACAATGGGTAAACATAACTACCTACGTAACTTAATCACTCGATATTTGCAAAAATCAAAAATAACGTAGGTACATACACATTTATTGCAATTTAAATGCATCGATAGGGATCCATCCGCGTCAATGACATTATTAAGTATTCCAGTATCCAAAAACGAAAAGCATAAAATTTACATTGAAAAAACAAACAAACAAACAACAAACGAATGAACCTTAAAAACTGATGCAATAAAAAGTTTTCATATATATATATCGGCAAAAAAATCGACAGAACAAAAGTAAATAATAATATGAAGGTACGTCCATAGTTTAATCAACTCGCTGAAATAAAATTTTTTAGCAATTTTTCGTCTTTTGTAGCAGTAATGCTTAAAATATAACCTTTCACATTTCGTCAACCGAACAATGTATCGATACAAAAACTAGATCAATTGATGTTCGACCGTCAGCAAATGATTACTTACAAGTTACAAGTAATTGCGCGGCTTATTCTTTATTTCATGATGCCAGGAGTGAAACATTGACTTCTTTAACCATCCTAATTCTATGCAACATTTTCATCAATAAATCTTTTTGTAAAGGCATTGTAGAATACCACACCGGACTATCTGGAACGCATGAACGTTCTGGTTGTAAATAAAAAACGTCGTTTCTTTGTTTGACGCTTTCAGGGCTGTTGATAAACGAGACAAAATCAAGAATTAAATACCTATTCGTTAAAACAACGAACAAAGAAGTATTCATCAACTCACCATTTACTCAAATAGAACTCATATAGTTTAACCGGACATCTCAGAGGATTCACTTCGTTTTCATGCTGTTCATATACCTTCTTTTTTCGAGAATTAGGGGCATCTGTAAAACAAATGGTTTGTAAACTGACGAGCGAACTAGGACTAGAAGATGCTGTATCTTTTGTGTTAAGGTCACTTACCTAATGCTGCTTGCGGCGGGTAAAATCGTAAAACTACATTTCTATTTGGAGCAGGCGAACCTGGTTTCCCTGCTGGAGCATTCGGATTTCGTTTCCAGTGCTTCATTATGTGAGAAAACGATAGCTGCATATGCTCTTCTAGAGTCTGTATGGTTGATTAAATTTCAAAATTTGTAACCATTGCACATGTCACAGTGTATTCATGTTTAGCATAAAATGAAATTTTAAAAACTAACCGCTAAATTGAAATACTTCGTGTTGAAGAACATCAGAGTAGCTAGCAGGACGTGAGGAGAATGCGCTCCCAATTGTTTACTTTCCCATAAATGTTCTTCCTCGACTCGTGTCACGATATACTCTGGAGAATTAGTGAAGTATTAAGCCAATTATTTTAACAACGTATTTTGGAGAAATATATACTTACGAGTAGCGTCGTTTATTTCGGAGAATTTCTTAGCTACTTCATCGAGCGCATTGGTAAATGGTTCGTAAAACGAATCGGTGAAAATATTGTCGATTCTACCATTTTCGAATAAATATTGCTGAATACTTAAACATAAGTAATAAACCGTATCCGGAGCGTACTCCACTCCGTTCGGTTTTCGTACTTCTTTCACAAACAAACACAAAAGATAGTTCAATTCATCCGTTGTCAATTTCAAAATATTCAAATTGAAAGTTTTGGCTTTTTTATTGGCGGCAGCGGCAGCTTGTTCAATTTGATCATTCTTAGTCAACAACCACTGTTTCCATGCTCTGATACCAATCGTAAACTGAAAAAAATAAAATAATGAAACGCGCTCGTTGAAAATCTAGAAAATTAAAATGAAGCTATCAAGACTCACTTTTAGACACATATTAACATCTGGCCTTTCATTCTCCGGAAGTACCGGCGAAGTTGTTGTTGTTGTATTAGAGGATTGAGATGGCGAAGTAGTCTGCGAATCGCTTTCATTCGGAGTTACGGTTTGCGGCCGCCCTCTCTTTCTAGCTGGAGTATCACCGGTTGATTTATTAGCTCGCTTTCGAGTACGCGTAGGTTTAGGTTCCACAGGAACTTCGATCTCTTCAGTTTTAGCGTTGTTGTCTGCAAAATAATCCTCATAGTTATCCGTTGACTTCAAGTTATAAGCAGGGTCGTTGTAACGTAACGAATAACGGCGATTAATGACGAAAGTAAATTAAGTTTTTTCATTACTAGCAACGAAAAAATAATATAGTTAATAACGTCACTAACGGAATTTTTCCTTTAGTTACGTTATTCGTTACGAGTGTCAAAAATCATGAATTTTGTTATCCGTTACTGTATTTGTAACGGAAAAGCGTTCTAATGGTATTTTTTATTTAAGAATGACGTTATTCTCATTTTTTTCGTTACAACTGAATTTTTTGCAAGATGGAATAGATATAGGTATTTATAATTAGGTACTGATTCAAGTTAGAAATAACAATCAAAATAATTGAAAAACACTTGAATCTTTTTGATTGTGCGAAAAATTCAACTGTAACGAAAAAAGTAACAAAATAAATGAAAAGGATGAAAATGAGTAAAAATTGCAGAATAATATATGAGAACGTTATTAGCTCATTAATCATAAATTAAATGTCTTCTTGCATACCTTCAGTTTGTGTCTGTGGTGTGATTGTATTTGAAGTCAATTCAGCTTCCAAATCTACTGTCGGTGAGTTACTTAGCTGCTCGGTAGCCATTTTCATAGCCATTTGTAGTACATCATCGGTAAAATTATTGGAAGTTGAAGTTTCAGAGTCGGCGAAACTTTCAGGTTCTACGAAATGAAATGAGATCATAAAGAGAACAATTTTTTTTCAAATGTACCATTTTAGGAAATTTTATAAACCTGGAGCAGCGTCGGCAAAATGCATTTCATCGTCTTCGCCGCTATCATTTTTCACAACTTCTTCCGCTTCCGTTTCTTCGGGTTTATCTTCACTAGCTACCATCTTCGCCATTAAAAGTAAATCAGCTTCGAATGGATTTGACGGAGTTTTATCAACAATTTCCTGAAACAAATGAAGTGGCATTTTTGAACAATTCTCGCAATCAAGTATTATTAACCCAAATTACTGTGCCAACCTTCATGTACTGAGCAATCGCTTTATAAGTATTTTTTGTGGTAGGTATGAATATAGGTACTGGTATCGGTAAAGCGAACGGTACTGGCACAGGAAAAGGAGTAGTAAACATATGCATCGGAGCAGGTACGTAAACAGGAACTGGAATCGGTATAACTGCTGGATACTTTGAAACCTCATCTGTAAGAACCAAATATTATGTCACTCAATTTCTATGCATAAATGGATAGTTAAAGCTGGACACAGTCTCGTTAATTAGGTTTACCAGTTTGCGTTTCTTGCGAAGAAACTTCAGGTTGGCAAGAAACATGTTTGTCGGCAGTATTTACACCGCATTGTGTAAACTTGTTCGACACATCTTTCGGGGCTGGGGGTTTGACAATAATTTGCTGAATATATTTAGTAACCGTTTGCGTTTTTGCTGTCGAAGTGGTTGTCATTAGTGAAGCAGAATTTTGACCTGCTGCCGTTGCAATTGTTAATGGGCTGCTTACCTGTCAGCAAAAAAAATTATAATTAATCACTTTTTCATTGTATTGAGAGAAAAGATCTCAAATTTTTTGTTCCAATTTATCTGAAAAAAAGATCTTTCAATTATTTCGAAGAAAAAAATTTATCAATTTTTCTGAAATAAAAATATATAGAAAAAAATCTCTGTTTTTTTGAGTCAGTTTGAAAAATTTCTTTATTTTGTTGGAATAAAAAGTTTTTTGGAGAAAATTTATTCTTCAACTTTTTTGAAGATGAAAATTTCTCAATTTTTCTGGGCGGAAATATTTTTGAAATTGTTGGAGAAGAAAATTTTTTAATTTTTTGGAGAAAAAAAATCAATTTTGAGATAATTTTTTTTTCAATTTATTAGGGGAAAAAACTGCAACTAATTTTAGAGAAAAGATCCATTAAAAAAAAAAAAAAAACTCAATTTTTAGAGAAAATCATTCTCACAATCAACGTTTAAACATTTTCAATCCACCACCCCTTCAGGAAAAAATCGAGCTTATACCGTAGCCCGCGATATCAAAAGATTATTAATTACGTACTTTCAATGTCGTTGCACTGGTAAGTTGCGGTAATAGCCCGTTTGCCACTGTAGTAATCACTTTCTGAATAGAATTCCGCTGAAAATCGTTTGCTGAAAAATAAAAATAACATGAAAATTCCACTAATATTCGTATATTTGAATACTGCAGTTATTGTACTCACTAGGAGTTACAAGTTTTCCACCTCTTTTCGGGGCTCCTAAAAACATAAAAACGAATTTCATTAGCACGATACTTTCAACGTTGAAAATCGAAGTAATATTACGAAAACCAACCCATAGGTACTGGAGCTGCATTTGATTTATTAGGCTCATGCATAGTTAATGGTGTCTTATTATACTGGGTCTGGAAAACCATGACGCAATTATAAGAACAGAAATTTCTAATTGTTGCATCAGACATCGTTAAATGATATTGTGCAAAGTTAATCGCTGAACAAAGATCACATTTGATTCTGAAATCACAAAATTAAACATATTATACGAGTTCGACGGCAATAAAAATATTTTCTTGAATTCGTACTTCCTCGTTGAAGTAGCATTCATAGAGACTTGGTATAACGTTAGGCAATTCAATGAACACATCATAACACAAACTCCACCAGAACAACTTTTTCTAATCATATCAAAGTTGTATTTTTTTACCTATGGAAAAAGAAAAGTAAAAGTTTCAATTCTAAATTGAGTGTAACTATAAAAATAAAATTCAAATAAGTAAACACTCACTTTGCACCAACTGCACGGAACAATTTTCCTCCTGAATAATATAAATACATTCATGCAGACTTTGCTGCAAAAATTATACGGAGCATCATCGTGAAATACGAAATGACTATCAGGATTTCCTTCTTCGTAAAATTTCATACAAATATGACACTGGTCTGAAATGAATTGGAATAATATTTAGTGGAAGTGCAATTCAAAAGTGAGATTCTTCCCACACACAACTTACCAATATCAGAAATATTATTGGCGAATTTAAAAGTCATGAAACAAACGTCACTACACAAGGAATGCGTTCTGGATTGTATCAAAACTTGAACCTCGACATCTTTTCTCTCCGCGCACACGGTGCAATCATCTTGAATAACTGGTAGCGGTGAATTAGTGTTCATTCTTTCGTACTTTTCAACGCAACTTTGAGAGCAAAAATCCTAAACAAATTCGAAAAATTAGAAATGTTAAAAAAAAACACACCTTTTGTTACACTGGCTTACCTTCATTGGTCCTTTATCGACAACCTGAGCGCTAACAATACCGGTTGCTTTGGTTATATCATGTTGACAGTAACTACACGACTTTAATCCTTTTTTGAATTCTTCTAAACATGTACCAGAGCAGAACTGTCTAGCTTCTAGGCCAAATCGAACAGAATATTTTCCCATACTGGTGTGTTGCACAGCTCCTTTACAATGCGCGCAATATGATCCATGTTGAATTTGGTAAGAATCTATAAATAATGAAAAATCATTATAGTAATTTTTCCTTGAAGATTTTAATCTTTAAGAAGGATTCACTCACTTAAACAATCTTCGTTGCAAAAATCCATAGCTTCCCACGTTAACGATTGGTCTGAAATATTATGCATATTGCACTGACTACACTTTCGCAAACAATGGATCGAATCTGGAATCGACGATGGTTTCTGAGGAGCCAAAAGTTGTAGCTTTGACGTAACCCTCAACGTATTTTTTCTTTTATCTGCTTCAGAATTAAGGCAACTCTCTTGACAAACATAAACTGTTTTTGAGCCACATAAAGCCACGTATTGGCATTGCCTCAACTGGAAATAAAATTACACTTTAGGTACGAAACATTTGCAATAACAGTTAATGGTTTCACAAAAGGAAAGTTTACTTACACGGCTACAGCGGTAACACACTTGCAAAGATGGCTCGGATAATTTTTCTAGGTCTTCAATGCTGCCATAATTTTCATTTTCTGTTTGAGCAACAATTTCCTAAAAGAATAAAATTATTGTTGTAAAATGAACGGGAAAATATTGAAAGATTATTTTCCGAAAATTACCTTAATTTGAGATTCGGCTTTTTTGGCAGCTCGTCGTTGTGGTCTACTGGTAACTGTCAAGCTATTCGATTCGGAATCACTAGAAATTTCGTTACTTTTTTCTTGGATATTATCATTGCTTTTTTCTTGAGCACTAGCTAATTTACTCGGATCCATTAATTTTTCCAAACGAACAGGTGTTATATCAAATTTTGGTTTCACAACTGCCGTGGTTGTTTTTGTAGCTTCGTTAGTCACCTTGTCTGGAATGATACAATTTTCGTCAGTTTGATCTCCAGAATTTTCCGACGAAGGTTTCTCTTGAGTGGATTTCAATGTCGATTCGCTATTATTGAAATTTTCGTCGCTCAAATTAACATCGATAACAACTTCCGTCGTATCGTCTTGCACATCTTTACTACTGCTTGTACCATCAACCTCCATAACTTCAACTTCTGTTGTATTTTGCGTAACTTGTCCGAATGGATCACATTCTGATGTATCCATAACTTCGTCCGGATCTTCATCATTTTCATCGATATGTAAAACTTCGGTATTTTTTGGATCAGTGTTTTCTGCCGAAGTTGACTCCTTAGTCTCGGAGGTTTCTGAGGTAGTATTGGTGGTTGAGTTATTTACTTTTTCATTCTCATCATTTGCTGCATCATTTGAACCTGAAGTTTTGTCGGCGGAATGAGTTTCAGCAGCACCGTCAGCGTCTTTAGTAAACTCTTTCGACACACTTTTTGTAACTTGACCTTCATTCAATTTTTCCACCGTGTTAGAGGTTTCATCATCTTCTTTCGATGAAACAGGATTTTCGTCAACTGATTTTGAACTCTCGTCGGGTTTGTCTACGCCGGAATTTTGTTGATCATTACTCGCTGACTCGGAATTTTCGTTTTTGTCTTCATGTTCGGCGTTTTCATTCTTTGATTCCGATTTTTTACTGGTTTGATTAACTTCAGGTTCTTTTTCATTTTTGTCTTCAGTAATACTGATAGAAGGCAGTGATTCTTCAACTTCCATAAGTTCAGGAGAATTCTTCGACTTTTCATTTTCTTTATCGTTTTCAAAGTTACCTGGATCATCGCGAACAATAGTACTGTCTACTTCATCACTGGTAACTTCTCGAGTTTCATCAATTGATTTATTCTGGTCAGATACTGCTATAAGTTCACTTGAATCATTTGCTGAATGATAGTCTTCAGAGTCACAGCTGGTGTTTGTTACATTTTTATCTGTTAAAGATGTACTATCAAATTGTGAAGAATCTGCACTCTTGGAATCATTTTTATCAATGCTCGAATTAGAAGAAATGTCATCTACATTTTTGCTTTCATTTTCAAGTTTGTCAATAGAACTTACAGAAACATCTTTTCCTTTATCCAATTCAGCTGATTTATCGCTATCTCCTGAACATGATTCCTCAACATCTTCATCCAGTTCATTACGTACATCACCGTTGACTTCGATGCTCTCATTTTCCGACAAAGGTATTGGGTTCAAATTAGCGCTATCATCAACTACTGCATCTTTATTGGTGTCATTCTGTAATAATCCATCGTGAGTTGGGCCTACATCTTCATCATTTACGGAATCATCCTTTTCTTCAGAAATTTCATCATTACTCGACGAATTTACGGAATTTTCATTTTTCGAAAGTATATGATTTGCATGGTCTGAATCTTTGGTTTTACTTTTCGAATTCTCTTCATTTTCAAAGGAAGAAATATTTTCCATTCTGTAACAAATACAATAGGATCAACATTTTAGAATAGCCAATCTTCTAAACACTACAGTACCTATCGCAAAAACAATGTAATCGAATTCCAAGATTGAGCATTTTTCAAACGAGGTCAGTATGTACGATACTTATAGATTTCCCTCAATAAGTTCGTCTTTTTGTTTACTCAGATATCAAATTCGAAATAGAATTCTACCTGAATTAATTGTTTCTAAAACTAGATGAGAAAATCCTTTTTTACCGCCATCAAACGAGGCAGAAGTAAAAGAAACAGATGAAACCAATTTTTCAATCGGAGTAATTTCTAAATAATGACAATTTAATATCATGAAAAAACCACTTTACCTCATCAATTGTATGACTTCAACGAATTCCTTTTCATAATATTCCGAATCTCAAACCATTAGATCGTATAACGAGTTAGGGCTAGTGGCACGACGTACTGAGCAGATTCACTTTGAGAATTATTTCATAACGATAATGGAAGCGTACTTAAGAAAAATGTGAAGTTTTAACAATAAACGGATGCATGAAAATCACTTTTAATAAGCAGACTAGTACATATTAAGATTAAGTAATAAATGTTAGAATTACATTTCAAATTTTCACTAAAACGCTACTTTTTCGCTTCTTCTGTTCTGTTTAGTGCTGTACAACAATCGGATGCATCCGGCATTCCGGTAGTGGTGCCGTGGTGGGCGCGTTGCCGCGTTCGCGTTCCGAACGCGAACGGATGGGATTTTCACAGATCAAATTGAACAATTGAACGAACGCTGAACGGAACGGAACCGACTATTGTTGAAAGTTGGACGGAACGGGAACGGAACGCATTTTTCCCTTGAACGCGCTGACTACAGTAACCACAAACCACGTGATGAATCAGTGATGGCCGATGGGAACCGGCGGTTGAACGGAAGAGAAAGAAACATTATGAACTAGGGGGTATGCTGGACCGCCATTTTGTGGCGATGGCTCATTTTTTGTATAGAATAAAAAAATATGACGAATTATGCAAAAATCTTGAAATTTCAAATTTCAATTTCATGCAGTAGAAACAGAGATTTTGCAAAAACTATAAAAAGTCCAAACAATCAAGATTTTCAGAAGTTTTTGCAATATCTCTGTTTCTACTGCATGAAATTTCAAGATTTTTGCAAAATTAGTCATATTTTTTTATTCTCTTCAAAAAAAGACTTGTAAAATTTTCGTAAATGTCATAGTTTTTGGCTTTTTGAGTTATAAAAAACGAGCCATCGCCACAAAATGGTGGTCTAGCATATCGATATCCCCTTTTATACTTTATAGTGCGTTTAGTGCCCTACTGCCGTGCCCTATGAACGAAGAACACAAACACAAAAATTTCAATTTTCAATGAACGATAACCGGAACAGAACAAAATTATGCTTTGAACAATATGTGATGGAACAGAACTATAACAGAACAAAAAAAGATTAAAAACGACGTTGAACCGAAATTGAACCGAACAAAACAGTTTTTTTTCTCTTCATGAATTTCCTGTGTATTACCTA
Source organism: Trionymus perrisii (assembly GCA_900050545.1). Classification (NCBI taxonomy): domain Eukaryota; kingdom Metazoa; phylum Arthropoda; class Insecta; order Hemiptera; family Pseudococcidae; genus Trionymus; species Trionymus perrisii. The sequence goes on along the minus strand of FIZV01028783.1, from coordinate 341 downwards.
TGCATCATGTTTTGTGCTTATGTCCAGTATAAACCCCGCTTTACACAAAATTTTTGTTACGGATCACCAAAGCAAAATGATGGTTAGGTTAGGTTTATGTGTGATCGATGATTTTACTGCGAGTTCTGTTCAGTTTGTAAATTACTGCAATATTTTTGGAAAAAATAGTGAAATACAGAGTTTCATCATGATCATCCAACGTGACTCTCCCAGTCCCCTTCGAAAAAGGAAGTGCATAACAAAATTATTTTTTGCGCCATTTCGTAGTGCTCATTTCATAGATCCCAAAAATGAAAAAACCTGGAAATCGAAAAAATGTGACTTCCATCTTCGGTGCTTTA
>FIZV01028772.1:0-16356 GCA_900050545.1 Trionymus perrisii | reverse complement strand
GAGTGAAATTCCATTTCATTGTAAAATAATTCTGGTCCTGCAATGAAATATAATTTTGCTGTACATGAATTTAAGTTACTAATTTTTTATGAAATTCCATTTTGAACTAAGAAATCCTGCGCCAGGAGCGATATTCAATTTTATTGTAAATGATTCTGAACTTGCATATAAAATTTAATTTTGTTGTAAATGATTCTTCTGAATTCCTTTTTTATTAAATTAAATTTTGAAATGGAAAATCCTGCGCCAGGAGTGAAATTCAATTTAATTGTAAATGAATTTGAACTTATGGTAGAATTTCAAAATCCTGATTCCTCTGTAAAATTAATTTTTGATGAAGGTGATTTATGCCTGCGGGGTTGTACGAGTAGATATTATTATTTTTAAAACAAATCATTTTACTTCGATTTTGCGAACAAATATGTAATTGAGAGTGCTTGGTTCTCTTTAAGTTACATCCTTAGCTTCAACGACCACAAATTGCTTGTTTTTGAAGTTTCCTTCAGAATTAGTCGGCAAAAAATAATAAATAAACTAAGAATGTAACGAGGAAGCGAGTTTGGAAGTTTAAAGGTCTCTCGTCAGATTTTGGAATATGGCATGGCTTACGCCCTTTAATAGGTAATCACAAAAAGGTAAACCAACGGCAGTCGTTAATTCTGACGTAATTTAACGCAAGACCGCCGTAGTGACGTTAAGTAATTTCTCTTCTTACTCTTAGTAGTATTGTTGTTGTTCTTTAATGGGACTCAAGAGGACAACGGTTGCGACGGTACACGTATAATATAGCAGGAAAAATGAGTTCGCCTCTGCACGTCTCGCTACGGCGAAATGGCGATTTAATTATACTGTGCAGTGGTATGGACGCGAGTCGAGTAAAGTCGAGTATAACTAACTTATACGCTAAGTATAATACGACACACTCCGCCCTTTTGCAACTTTTGAAAAACACCTCAGCATGCAGTGGAGTTGCGGAGTATCTACGATTCTACGATGTATACCACAGCTTCATACACTGTACGCAGAGTCGAGCCCGGACCCAAATGGCAACCAGGCGCACCAACTTACCGCCCCGCTGGCGCGTCCTATCTGTATGTTTTCAAAAGTCGGCCGAGAAAACTTTGCATGTGCTTTTAAACTTTTCAAGATTCAACGTGTGCGAATTAAGCGAAGCGACGAATAAGACAACCAACCGTCGTGTATTTTATTCCACGCTACGCTATTCGTAAGCGGCAGCGTGTAAAATGAACTTGCCGTTTTAAATTAACTGCGTCAGGACGGCCGCTATGCGCGATAAATGCAACCGAGTATTTAATGCTTACCCCAAAGTACCTGTCTACTTTTCAATATATTTGCCGAATGCTGCCCCGGCTGCGGGCTCGAATAGGTAAATGTGGAATTGCGGATGCGATATGCTGTGTCACGATGTGCCCCTGTTGGCGAATGCTGAGCGACGACGTGGTCGCGCTTCAAATGTACGAGTATCTTTTACCAATAGTTTCGCGTGTTTTTGGTGATTGTGCGGGGGTTTAGGTTTTACTTTTTGAGCGATGATGGATGACACCAGGTGCCGAGTAGATTTTTTGAAGATTTGATAGATTTTTTCAGGGCCTGGTTCAACTTCCAATGAAATTGTGCACAACTGGGTAGCTTCAAAAAAATATTATGTATGTTTCGAGCTTGAATTTTATTGATGATTTGGAAACATTTATGTCCGTTATAAATTTTTCGATTTTTTTTTGGATGACGAATTTTTTCAAAGTTCAAACACAAATTTCAAAAAAAATAGGTTACTGGAAGTCCACTTTTAAAAAAAAAAATCCGAAGAATTTTCTTTCAAAATTTTACTAGATTTTTTTTTTGATATTTCAAATTTCTACTTCTTTTTTTTTTGCAGATGTTATTTCATTGATAGTTTGAAACACATTTTTATTTCAATTTTTAATACTCGTATTAGGAAATAATTCTTTTCTATTTTAAAAAGTTTTTTTTTTTTTTTTTTTTTTAAAAAAAAAGAAATGTTACCAATGGGATGTTTTCGCTTTTTTCAAAAATTCGTCAAAAATCGAAGAATCAACTTCTGTACTCTGTAGCTTAAAATTTAATTCTGAGGTCCAAATGATACGCTCTTTCAGGGAGTCTGCAATTTCAGCTTAATCGGAGTTGACTAGTTGACAAGGTTTCCTTGTAAGAAAATGAGATAATAAGCGAAAAACACCAAAGAGTTTGGGTTGGGTCTATATTTGAGAGACTTTTCAAGGACCAAGGGTTGGAAACTTTTTTATTGGTGAATTAGGACACCAAAAAGAACATTTTAAAATCAAAATAATTATTTTTCACAAAATGCAATTTGCTCTATTTTCATGGTCTGATTTTACTAGGTCAGATGTTGACCTTTTCATTTGAAAAATAAAAATAAAAATAATAAGTAATTTGAAAAATACACTGGATTCTCTAACTACAAAATCAAATCTACAATATAGGTACATTTTTCAATCTTCAAAGAACAAATCAAGTTCAAAAACTACGACAACTCTACTTCATTAAACTCACATGGACAAACGGCATTATACTCGTAATGTTCATGTTCATGTTCATGTTCATGTTCTTCCTCAAGTTGAACACTTTGTTCTAAAGGTTCTAATTCATCATTCGATTTTGGACTTTCGAAAGCGAAAATTTCATCCATACTTTTTCAATCTCGATATAACAATCTATGGTAGGTATCACGATTGTATTAAAACTACGGACAATAAAAAGAAAAAAAACTGAAATTAATATCGTTCCGAGAATAATAATTAATTCGTTTCGCTTTTCAAATAAAACCTCTAAGCATACATAGTAATTTCAGGTTGAGGAATTATAGCCTGTAATCACTTGTAATTGAAACAATGTTAGTCTTTGAGTACCTACTAGCGACCTTAAGCTAATTTTTAGTCATCTGGAAGTTTATCGGTCGCCAAATAATACTTGAACATTTTAAGTAATTCGTACAGTTCAAGTATTGAAAAGGTTAAAAATTGCACACATAAACCTATGTGGTATAGGTACCGCTTGCACCTCAAGTTCAGACAGTAGCCTCTTGAATCAAACGTTATGATAAAATCATGGTATAATTATTAGTGCTACGAATTTTGTTAAGTATTCATAACGTCGAACTATCAAACATTTCATTCTTCTGATATATCTATGATTTTATGATTTATATTCTTTTCGTGTATAAGGTTGAATTTGGCTGGCGGACGCGAGCCCGGCTACAGGAACCGGTTCAGAAAATTTTCACAAGTAAACAATTTATTATAAGGCAGTCTACCTTAATTCTGTATCATACACCATACACAGGTTACCAGAAGATACGAAAAGATCAACAATTAATAATTTATGGTAGTTTTTATAGATACATATGATGTTTCGTGATAGTCAAAGTAATAAAAAATCCATTACGAGGATTGTATGTGAGGATTTTTGCGATGAAACCAATCGAAAAGAATGTAAAAGCGAACCTTCATTCTTTGCCTTTTTCAATGGTACATTATAGAGTAAACTTTTACTTGTGATTAAACGAAGGTTCTAGGTTAATGAATTGTCGGTATACTTACAAATGAATTAATAAATCGATGGCGATGGTGGTCATTGCGTGAAAAATTCATCGAGTTTATCACGAGGTAGATACCTGAGTAAGTAATGTAAATTCCGCAATCAGGAATGATTAGAGAAATGTCGAGAGTATCTAAACTTTTACATTCACTTTTCACTATAATGTCACCTATTTCATTATCAAAATAATAAAATCATAAGAAAACGAATAAAGAGTTCAAAATTCTGCAAAATGCAAATCAAATGAGTTATCACTAAATCCCTGTAATCACTTCATCGAATCACGTGACATTTTCTAAATCTTGCAGAATTTTATTAGGGGTTCCCAAACTAAACCATTTTCCACTCGAGTTCATCTCATGATCATAAATTTTTTTCATTTATTACACAATCTTGCCTCGTGAAATTTTTTTTTTCAAAAAATTTTGAGTTTTTTTTTAGAAAAGTTGAGCCCAAAAATCAAAATCAATATTATTTTTTGCATAAAAATAAAAAAAATAAGATTTTTTAATTTCGAAAAATTGAAAGAAAAAGAATTTAAATTTTATTTTAAAAAATAGAATAAAAATAAGATATAAAAATTATTTATTGAGGTATAGGTACTCTAATAAATTGAAAAACTTTTTTAGTCCAAAAAAATCGGAACAAAAAAACGATTTTTTATAGGTATATAGGTAAGGTATATATATAAATATATATAGGTAAGTAGAAAATTTTTTTTCTTGAAACAAACCACAAACCAAACCAAACAAAATAGAACATGAGAAATTCCTGTATAAAAATGAAGCTATTTTTCAACTTAAAACAAAAAAAAAATAAAAATGTGTTTTTCACCTCAATTTTTTTCCAATTTTTTTTTTTTTTACTTCAAGAAAATTGAGATTTGCATTTCTCTAAAAATAAGAGCTTTATAATTCTTTCTATGCCTAAAAAGAAAATATTTCTTCTCCGAAAAAACTGTGAAATTTATCATTAAAAAAAAGTAAGATTTTTTTCAAAAAAGAAAAGTGAGAAAAAACTGAGACATTTTTTTCTCTAAAGGTATAGGTAACTAGGTGAGCGAGCTTTTATCAAAAAAATTGAAGCGGTCTTCTTCGAAAAATTAAGAGTATTCTTAGGTATTACAAAATTGAAAGATTTTTAAAAGTGATAATTTTTTAATTTTTTTTTACATACCTAATAAAATTGCCACATTTTTTATTGCAAAAAAAAAATCAGATTGGGAGATTTTTATCCAAAAATTGATTGAGAAATGTTGAGTTCAGATTAAAGGGCCATATTCTGAGAAATGAGGTTAAGGGACTTTTTTTTTGTGTAGCCAGTACACCAAAGACCGAAAGGGTCATTTTAAAATTATAAAATTTCATTTCACCCAAAAAATCAAATTTGCTGCATTTTTAAAGTCTAATTTTACTGGGTTATTCAGTTTTAGTTTTAGTGACCAAAGAATCCTTCAATTGTCAATAATCTATAACAATTCTTCAACCACGTGCACAGTGGTCGTCTTTTTAACTGGCATAATGAAAGAAGTAGTAGTTGTTTATTACTTCAGTGATCCTTATCGCTCATTTAAGGAAAAATAAATTTAGGTACCTACTGTTTATCGAATATTTATTGGTTTACTACATGTTATGTATCTGCTGATAAATTGGTATTGAATACAATAATATGTTCAACGAAATTATAAAGGCTGGGGCATTAAAATGAAAATTTTTACACGGTCATTGGAATCGCTCAGGTACCTATAAGTAGCTTCATAATATAAATTTTTATTATTCAAATGGAATCTATAATGACGCAAATAATATAACCAAATTTTGACAAATAAAAGTGCTAATTTTCTTTTGCACAAGAAGATATTAAAATTACCTATCTACCTAGGAATAAAAAGTGACATTCTTAAGGTATAATCAAGAACACTTCAGAATATCTATAAGTACCTAATTGTAATAAAAACCTAAGTGAGTACTTGTATCTGTGCGATTACATTCGAAAAAAATATGGTAATAAGTTGGAGACTAATTGTTTTTAAAAATTTTTTACAGGTATAGTCATAATGAAAAACATTTTAAACACCTTAAATGAAAAAAAAATAATAAATAAGAAAGACCACGAAAGTATAGTTGATCTAAAACCTACGAAAACCCTCAATTTAAGACAATGACGCTGAAAACCACATTACAATCCGTACAATGTTACTTATTACGTACAAAAACAATTTTATGGTTATTCTGCTAGGTACTCATAAGTCATAATATTCAATAAGTGACGAATACGTTGCCGGATTTGGATGTGCCAACTGCCAAGTACCTCTACCTACCTACTAACTATTTTTAACTAACCGAAAATTATACCTAGCTTGATCTTTCATGCACACGGATGATCGTTAAAACCTTGATCGATTCGATTGATTTGTTTCGTCAAGTCGCATCGGTGATCACGTGCATTAAAAAAAAAAAAAAAAACAAGAGCAGCGTTAAAAGTGAGAGTGTCGTAATATTGGTTCAGTTTAGACTTTCCCGTAAGATTAGAAAGTAAGTTCAATTCCCTTATTTCGGCAGTTGTATATTCACGTGAAAAACTATGACAGTTCACGCATAAAAGGTTAATTACTTACGTAAGCGGAATGAATCGATATTTGACTGCGAGGTTAATACGATATAAAGTTAATTATTTCTTGAACTTGTTAGTACCATTTTTAATTTTTTGTTTATTTAGATTTGAAATTTTTTTAGAAAAGATAAGTTTCACGAGGGGGCAAGTATATGTACAGTACGTAGGTATAGATTTTGAAATTAAAAATAGAGTTATGTTTTTGCAAAATTTTATAAAATTGATTAGGTGCCAGCTTTACATACTCTTTAAAAAAATATTATCTAGTATGTTCAAAAGTTCTAAAATGTTCAAGTTTTTGAGCCAAACAAAAATTTGAGAATTGAAAATTATTTAGTGTGCGTAAATTCATCTAATAAGGAAATTATTTTGAAAAAAAAACTTACCTCTTGGCGAAAGCAAAGTCTCCTGACTTTTGGCTACAGCAGGATCAAATTCCATTTCTTCCTTCATATCTGTATAACACGAAAATTTCAGAAAGGAGTAATAAACGAGTTAATCTGCGGAAAAATTTCCGTCGAGCACGAAATTCAAATTGAACAAAACATTATGAAAAAATCAGATGGAACACTATTTGAATCATGATGCCGAACTTGCAACTTTTACTGACAACTATCGAAGCTGTATTCATTCATTGAATTACCAAAACATAAAACCAGAACACGTTCAAGTACTATTATCGCCAACCGGTACTTCTCCCATTTCGCGGTTTTTAACTACTCGATACAACGCCATCGTAGTAGTACGATACTTCATAGTGGTGAGAAAATCAATGCTTAGTCGACATTTTTAATCGTATTTTATACGATTTAATTATTTTCTAGACTCACGTGATAAAAAAAATAACGTATTATCTTTATCTTACGTACATTACTTTTTTACAGAAATTCAGTACTCGAGGATTTAAAGCCAAGTGTTGGTTAAAATACTGGTGACGTCATCGACATCGTATGTTCAGATTGAAGTGCGAGATATTATTTCGTGCATCGTGCTCAATCAAATGCTCAATTTCGTTTCAACGCGGAGTATAATATAATTGCAAAAAAAAAAACTTGTTAAATTTTCTAGAAAATTGAACATTTTTTATTCATTGAATTATTTTTTCACAAAGTAGATATATTACATCATTACATCTCATTGATTCTTCATTTTACCATTTTTTTTGTATTTTTTAAAGAAGAAAATATGTAGGGAATATGAACGTAGCTAGAGTAGGTAGAGGTACTTGCATCAAGTTATGAGAGACATTCTTCCTGTAAAAGACTGAAACATTTACCAACATAAAAAGAAAAATCGAATAAGTCATTCGTTAATATTCGATGTTCATCTTTTCACATGCCTACAAATCGCACATCCGACAAAACGATTAAAAAAGAGGGCATTCGAATCAACTGTCCGTAAATACATAATGATATAGTAAAAGGAATCAACAATATTCTAACATATTCTATTTACATTTTTCAGAATAACAATTCAATAACTATACAGATTTCGATTTCGGTTTCCATAATTGAATTTTTGGTTTAGTTGTAGAGTAAGCCATGTAAGCGTTCGGAGTGCCCGTTAGATTTTCGCTAGCTTGCAAAGACCATGTATAAACTGGTCGATGAGGATCCTGAAACAAGAAGGTATTTAAAAATTGTACGTAGAAAAATAATTAAGCACGAGCATCTTACAACTATGTACTAAATAATTCAAATGTGTATATTTTACGAGTATGTTCGCTATTTCGCTACAAGTTCAAGGGCCGAAATGTTATCATGATTTTTCTGTACTTTTGGATGGTTTTCAATAAGTTGAAATTGAAAATAACAAATGAGATGAAATAAAACTGTTTTGTTATACTAAGCCAAGTACTAAATAGTATTAGTATAGTATTTGTATTATGAATTTACTACATAGAGTCTGAGGAACAGATAACATACCTCCGTAGGAATTAAATCTGTCTTATAATGTAACCAACCGAACCATTGTGGAGGAACTTGGGATCCGTCATAATTTAAGCCAAAATAATCTGCATATTCTACCCAACGACTGCGACCTTAAAGTAATAACAAAAATTACTGAGTGGCAACTTCTTTTCTGTATTGAATATCAATATGATATCACGTCTTTTGTGTACTTACCAATGAAATAATATTTATTTTGATAGTACTTATTCCCGAATTCATCGATTCCAACAAGGTCTCCTTTCTTCAAAGTATCCATTCTGTACAACAAATCATTCATTTAGAATTTCAAAAACTATAAACAAGTAAAATGTAGAAATGAAACGAAAATGTTACCTGAAAAGTTTATAGGCAGAATTGACAAGTCCATTATTGGCATCGATAATTTCGACCAAATTTCCGAATTTATTAAAACCAAGAGTTCTCAGAAAACGTTCGTAGACTTTCCAAAAGCTACTCATCGTTTTTCTTTATACTTTTACCACATAAATTCCAAATTATTAAAAGGAAATAAAGTAGAAATTTATTTTTGTAACCTTTTGAAACCTTTAGGAAAGGGAAATTGGCAAATTGATAACAACGGAAGAGTAAACAAAAGGTAAATATTTTCAGGTCACCATTTTGACCAAGTCACCATACGTCATCATAAACTTTTTAAAAAAAAATGGATAGGGATAGGTAGCAAGGTAGCTTTTAATTTTTTTTTTTAAATGCAAGATTACTGGAAAATTGTATTTATAATTTGAATGCAACAATAAAAATGAAAGTAGAAATTCTAGAATAACATAATATACAATTAACTCGAGTTTTGCCCCAAAAAATTTAAATTTGTAAATTTGTAAAATTTAATTTTCTCATTCTCGTTTTTGGCGATATTTTTTTAAAACTTCAAAAAGTCAAAAAAAAAATACACTACCTGTAGGTTTTAAACTTAGCACATGTAAAGTTTCCAATTTCAGCTTCTATTTCTTCGAAGTTTGAGTACATTTTCTAAAAAAGTTATGTTCGAACTTGTTTCTTTTTGAGTGTTTTGAAACGCTTCGAGCTAATAATGAATTCCAGAACTAAGAAATTTTTATGTAATGACTGTGGTGAACAGTTTTCTCGTAAGTTCAACCTAAGTCGTCACATCATTCGGCTGCATATGACAGACAGCAGACGATCCAATTCTCGTCATGATAAGAATAATAGTCGTATAATCTGTCCCGTATGCGAAGTAATATGTGTTACTTTCAATTACTTGGAAAAACATCTACAGTCACATCATAACGTCGAGTTGAATGTCGCCCATATGAAGTTCTCCTGCGAAGATGGTTCGTATTTTTTTTTCTTTATATTCAAACTTCAACGAAGCATTTCTTACGACGATATCATTTGTTTCAGATTTTTGGAAATGGAAAGAAAAAGAGGAAAGCTCGTCTATATCGATGTTCATTAAAAGCAAAACTAACATAAAAAAAAACGGTGACAAAACCACTCGTTTTACGTGTAACCGGAGTGGAGTATATAGGAAAAAAGGCACCGGACAGCGTATGGCAAGGTCTAAAGGATCATGCAAAATTGGTACGTAAAAAGTCAACGAAATAGCTTATGGCTAATCTGAACGTTATTGATTCATTTCTCGACGTTCTGTTCAAGGCTTTTGTTGTACTGCTCGTATAATGGCCACATTTGAAGTCGCAGGATCTGTAGAAGTGGAGTACCATTCAACTCATATTGGTCACGAACATCAATTCTGTTTTTTACCTTTGCCATCTAGTCAAAAAGAACTGATAGCAGGTACAGTTGGGGAGCTGAATGTTTGTTTCACAGAAACTCGCTTCAAACATTTATAAAACCAATTCGACTTTTGTTCTAGATAAGCTCAAAGAAGGCGCCGACTTGGATCAAATTTTAAACGAAGTTCGTAATGAAATCACCGCTTCTTCGGCTCTGGAAAAGAAACACTTCCTGAATAAAAAAACCTTATTCAACATAATGAAGAAATATAGCATTTCCGAAGTGAAGAAAAAGCCAAAAGAAAACGGCGTTGACGCGGAATCGTTATTAAACGAATGCAAAGAAATGGCTCATAATCCTATCGTAATGAATAAACAAAAAGGAGAAACTCATGCTATACTCGACGTCGATGAAACAATGATCATTATTATGAACGACGTACAAATCGAAATCATGAAAAAATTTGCTCCTGAAAAGATTTGCATCGACAGCAGTAATAATTCGAAAAAAAGTAATTTCCAGTTAATTGCTGTGCTAGTTATCGACGAATTTGGCGAAGAATTTCCGTGCTGTTTTTGCATCTGTAGTAATATAAACGAAACCACGTTGTCGATACTGTTTGACGTAATTAAATCTTACACCGGTCCGATTTCGACCAATATTTTCATGTCTGATGACGATCGATGTTACCACGAAGCTTGGGAAAAAGTCATGTCGAAACCTACCAATGTATTATTATGTAAATGGCACGTAGACGAGGATTGGAAAAAGAATTTGAAATTGATCGGCGATAAGAGAGCCAAATGCGAAGTGTATTCTCGTCTTAGGTCACTTCTAGAAGAAACGGAAAATATTAAATTTTTCGCTTCTTTCAGTTCAATTCTCGATGAATTGAAGCGTGCTGGTCATCTCGATTTTCATAATTACTTCAAGTCTAGATATTGCTACAGACTTGAAGCATGGGCACCGTGTTATCGTTCCAAAGAATTCTTCAACCAAAACATGGCATTCGAAGCTTTCCATCGTGTTTTAAATCATATTCACTCCAAAGGGTTTAAAAGTACCAATATCGATGTCCTCCTCCATCTATTTTTCAAGGTAATTCGTGAAAAAGTCTTTAATCGTTTGATGTACCTAGAAGACAACAGTGGTACAAGTTACACGGAGAAATTATACAAAAGACATCGACGTCGTAAGGAAGTCAAAGAAATTGTCGAATTATCTCATAAACTCTGGCAAGTAAAATGTGATCGAGATGAAAATGTTGTTTATAATGTCAATTACGAGGCAGAAGTTTGCGAATGTAAACGTAAATGCTCCCCGTGTGGTATCTGTGTCCATATGTATTCGTGCACGTGCAACGACTATTTAATAATGCATAATTTATGTAAACACATTCACGCTATCAGAATGCTGCAAATTGATCCTCAGAATGAAGCAGACACTAAAGAACCTGTACCTACCGATGCCGCAGACAGGCTCATTTTCGAAGACGTCTGCCAAGTATTAGAAGTAGGTCATTATATGTCGAAACAAGGCAAAGATAGTCTTATAAATAAGTTAAATCAGTGTTTAAGTCTTATTAATGAAAGCAAATGTGAAAATATTACGTCTGAGATGGAAGAAACTATGAATATCAACGTTGATAATATTTTGGCTGTTTTATATGGTAACTTTAAAGTTACTGTTGAGTCCATTGATGGAATATCTTTGTAAACCGTTGATATTTTTTTCATTTTTCCAAGACTGACTTCTTTACCAATTTTATATACGAATGTAAATAAAAGTTGATTTTACTACATATATTTTATTTTATTTTCATGATTTTTTTATTACGTGGTCGGCAAAATCTTTCAGTGCTTTTAGAGAAGTGAAGTTTTGAATTTTCACAGGAAAAATCTTTTTTTTTTTGGGACTATGGAGTAAAAAATAAGATTTTTCCTGTGAAAATTAAAAACTTGATTCAAAATTTTTTTTACAATTTTTATAACAATTATTTGGGAGAATTTTTTTTTTTTACAATTTTTCTAACTTTATAATTGTTTGGGAAATAATAAATTTTATTTCTCAAGATTTGGATAAATATATATTTCTTCAATTTTTGGAAAAAAATCAACATTTTTTTGAAATAAGACTAAGAGGAAAATTTAAAATTTTCTTGGGAATGAAAAATACCCAATTTTTTTGGAGGAGACAAAAATTTATTTCAATTTTTTGAACAAGAATAATGATCGGAGTAAAAATTTATTTCTCATAATTTTTTTATTTTTATTTTAGAGAACAATTTTGAAGATTTGGTATAAACCCTTTCTTGATTTTTTCAAGAGCGACAGCTAGTGCTATTTTTTGAAGTCGAAGCATTTTTTTCCACTTTTTTTGAATTAAAAAAATTAATAATTTTTTTAAAATGAAAAAAAAGTAAAGAAATTTCTCATTTCTTTAATGTTAAAACATTTTCCATTTTTTTTTTAATGAAAAAATTTTAAGTTTTGGAATAAAACCATTCTCGAATTTTTAAGGTCGGTCTACTGCCATTTTTTGAATTCTTCATGATTTTTTTCCAGTTTTTTGAGTTGAAAAAAATAAGTCCCAAGTGAAGATTTTTATCAATTTTTAAAGTTATTTTATATCTAAATTTTTTTGGAATCAAAACTCTTTTCACTTCGTGGGCGGATCTCTTTAATTTTTTTGGAATAAAAAATAACTATGTATTTTTTGGAGTCGGTCTGAAAAAAAATAATGAACTTTTTCAACGTATAAAAAATTTTTGAACGAATTATGAATAGAATGTTATAGAAAAATTGAATGACCTCAACGCTGCGCTGTGATAGTGTGAAAAAATAAAACTCCAAGGTCATAAATTCGCGTAATTGGTAGGAAATGAACTAGTGATAATAATTTCAACTATCTACTAATTGAAAAACAAAGTGGGAAATATCATTAAGAAACCTCTTTCATAATAAATTGATAAAAAATTATGAATACGCTTTGAGAATAATTATTATGACATAAATAAATATATACATATTATATTTCAGCCACTCTCAATTCGAGAGTAGTAATCGTGAGTATTAAAACAATATCCATCTAAAAGTTGGAAAAAATTTAATATGTAGCATAATGTTTCCGAATGAAATTTACAAATTAAACAACAGGTAACAAAAACAACAACACATCCTTATTTAGGTAGATATTTAAAACTATTATGTATAATCTCAAAAATTCACATAAAATTACAAAAGGATTTAAATTTCAATTAAATCGAAACAGAACTAGTCGTTTTTCCCCCATAATAACTTATATGATAATCGAATCACATTAAGCAAGAATTATAAATTAAGGTCTTCAACAATATGATGAAATTTTGGTCTAATTATTTAAACTTGAAAGCTAATTCATTTTTATAAAGAAACAATGAACATTTTCCAAAAAAATTTAAACTTTTTTTCAGTTAGGTAGTGCTCGTAAAAAATTAAACCCAAAGTATAAACTAATGAAATATTTTGCAATTTGATGAAAATAAAACCTCACAATGATGAAATTTTTCAAAACTGCAGATTAAAAAAAAAAAACTACGATGATTGTTTGGATGTACTAATACGAAATATAGTTATTTCTTGAACAATACTTGCGAGTCCAAGTATAGGTAATGATTGCAACTGGAGGAGGAGGAGAAGGAAACTAAGCGCATTATCACATGTATAATTTTTTTACAATTCATCCCTCAATAACGTGTAGCGATTTTTGGATGGTGCCAATTTTTTGAACGTAGATTCTGGTGGATTAGTAACTTGTTTCGAATCACCTCCGGCACCGCCGATTTGCAAATCACCCATTTGAATTTGTACGATTTCGACGGGAGATCCGCTCTCAGGGCCGAAGTGGAATTCACGATGTAATTTACCCGAGTACAAATCATGTACGAATTGTTTTAATTTACCAGGAACCGTCATTTGTGATATATCTGAGAATAAATACATATGCCTAAAACTATCTATAGCTATGAGAGGAAAATCATCCGGTGATTTTCCTAAATGATGTAACGGATGAGCGAAACGTTCACCATCTGCTGTCAAGAAATTTATACTCTCTGAAAATGACAAAAGAGAAATTACCACACGGCTGATTCGGAAAGTAATGAAATGAGAAAATATACGCACGTTTTTCTGAGATCAATTCCGTTAATACGAGTTCTTTGTATGTTTTCACCGTCTCAACGTCGTCCGGTTTGTGGAACAAGATCAAAAATGGTAGACCTTCCTCGGTTAACTCTTCAGCATTTTCAAATGTTATTTCACGAACCAGTGGGACGCATTTATCAGTGAGCCACGCGTTTAATTCATCGTACAGCGTTAAACTTCCATTGTACGATTCGTGCTCTATGTCCGGTGTCGCGTGGTCTGGTCTGAACACGATGATAGGCTGATCGGGGGGATGCATAGCTCTGACCGTTTCTCTGTAAAAATACGAGTCGACATGATATAATGATTTTTATCGTTTTTGATAACTAAAATACAATACTGATGACAATAAATTAGCCTATCACGTGAAGCTTAATAAGCCGGTAGTTTAAAAAAAAACAGAAAATTCTTCAACATGCAAATATGAAGCCATGTTGCCAAATTGACTTATGCCGAAGGTGATTATCATTTATCTCGGTAAGAATGCCACATCAAAAAATTAATCCTTTTTGAAAGAAGTTATGTCGAACCTAGAACTTGAAATTTATCGCCAGATGACGTAGCTAACCCACTCTCACAAATTCTTCTCCAAAGACTACATTAACAATTACATTACCATTGTTTGTCAGTTGTTCAAACACTTGCTAAAACACGTATCGGGTGCATTTATGTACCATTGACATCAACGCTAATTTTTGATAATTTACCAACATATTGCGATACAAATTGCGGCAAGAAAATTAACCTACCCAAAACCAACATGAAATACGCAATCCTCTTTTAAATTCGATGCAACCCTTCTGAAAACATCGTATTCTTTCACTTCTTTCGATGGAAAATAGCCAATAACGGCACGAATTTTTTTCTGAAAAAAACGAAATATGTATTTTTATAGATAAAGAGAAATGAGCACTCGAGATAATCCAGATAGGTACGCACATCAATATCGTGAATTTCTTGTAACGTGTTAAATTCTTTAATAGGATCGGCTAATTGTTTCTTAACGAACTCTACAAAAGCGTCGACAGATCTTTGGCCTCTGTATTCTCTTTTAGCAGGTTGACCATTCCGGATTACTTTCAACGTGGGGTATTTAGAAATATGAAAACGAGTGGCGATTCCACCTAAAACAAAAATACAATTTACTGGTACAATGCGAACGTCATGAGAATAAATACAAATCGAGTTTACCTTCTTTATCACAGTCTACTTTACCGAACACTACACGTCCAGGTTCATTAAACGTTTCTTTAATTTTATCCGCAGCTTCGTCGAAAATAGGCTGAAGCATATTACTAAATTTACACCAATCGGCGTAAAAGTTGATCATTACGAATTCATTTGACGCTGAAAAAATCCATTATTGTAATGAATTTGTATTCAGCATTAAATATAATAAGAAATTATAATAACTCGTTACCTAAAGTCATATCGATATTAGAATGCTGAAGTTGCATAGCTCCGCAAGAAACACCATTATTAAACAAATGAGTAACCTGTAAATAAAACAAATTTAATACAGGGGTGAAAGAAAAACTGATAGAGATATCTTTGAATCCGGTTACTTACTGCGAAAAACAATCCAAATAATACCGCAAAAGTATCGTGCAAATGATTACAGTTCATTTTGAATCCATAACTAGACATTTTATAATAATACTGTAATCATACATCAATAACCGGTGAAAATTTCGATCGCGAAATTTCTATATGTTTATTAAACTTTGTATTATAACATAATTACAAAACGCAGGTGGTTCACGAATCGTACACGTAATGTCGTTATCTGTAATAAATTTAGTCCCTGAACTGTTTAATTTAGCCTCACCGAACTACTGGTGAGATAACACGATAACGCAATGAGAGGTGAGAAACAGAATTTAACAGATTTGTTACGTATCAGACCAATTTGCATTTCGAATTTTAGTTCATTTTCATTTTGATTTTGAATTGAACACGCAAATGTATTGTATTGGTCTAGTATTGGTAATGGTGTAATGGTAATGGTAACATTCTAATCTTTATTTTCAAGTTACCGTCATTTTTCCAACAACTGGATGGATTGAGGAGGATGAGTGGGATGAGGATGGATGGAACGATATATTTTCCGGGACGGGGAAAATAGGTACTAAAATAATTGGATTTTTATTTTTTAATGTTTTTATTTTTAAAAAAATCGTTTTTGGTTTTTCGTTTTTCCAGGGCTGTTAGAACGGGAACGGAACGGTAACGGGCAAAATTACCATTTTGGGAACAAAACGGAACGAAACGGAACGGAACAAAAATCTTTTGTAACG
>FIZV01028764.1:0-12424 GCA_900050545.1 Trionymus perrisii | reverse complement strand
CTGCACGCCACTGGGTGTTGATCACCCCTAAAAAAAAGTGGTGTCGGTTTTATAACCCATTATAAGTTAGACCAATGCTGCTACAGTTTTATTACCCTAGAAAAACTCTGAGGCAGTTTTAAAACCCATTATTATACTTAATTTGCACCAATGCTGCTCCAGTTTTATTTCCCTATAAAAAATTTCATTTTTGTGAATTAGAGAATTTTTTTAAATTCAGCGATTTTGAAAAAATTTAATAATTTTTGAAAATTTTTGGTCTTTGTGAAACTGACAATTTTTAATAAGTTGACAATTTTTAAAAATTTTGCAGTTTTTAAAAATTTAATAATTTTTGAAAATTTGCCAGTTTTTAAAAAGATGAAAATTTTGAAAAATTTGTGAGTTTCAGAATGTCTAACAAAATATCTAAAAGTCATTCAAATTTAAAAACAATTTTATAAATTTTGAAAGAAAAAGTTGAAATTAAAAAATACAAGAAAAAAATTAAAAGTTTCAGATGTCTGACAAAATACCTAAAAGTTAATTTCATAATATTAGTAAAATATCTGAATAAATATCTAAAAATCATTCAAACCTTTAAAAAAAAATTTCAGAATCTCTGACGAAATATCTAAAAGTCAGCGTGACCGTTTATCGTGACGGTTTTTGTTATACACTTTTTCGTGACATAACGCTTTAATATAAAAAATTCTGTCTCAAAAATTCTCTTGAAAGAAAGATATTCACTCATTTTTTGTTATTTTTTTTTGAAAAATTCTAATAATCACTTTATCGGGAAAAATCTTCAAAAAATAATAAAAACTTTTTGACACACTTAATTTAACAATAATTTTCAAAAAAAAAAAAAAAAACTGCAGAAATTTTTCAGTTCTTTTTTTTTATAAACATACCTAGGTTTTAAAATCAATTTCTTAGATGGAGAAAGAGGATTATTGAAAAAAGCTCCCAAATGAATATCCACTCAAAACCACTTCAAACTACAACCACCACTTCATTAAAAAAAAAAAAAAATCGAGGAACTATCTTTGAAAAAAAAAAAAATTGAAAATCAATTTTCAAATGAATTTCTATGAAGAAAAAACCCCCAAAAAATTGTGAAAAAAATCTCAAAATATCATCAGAAAATTTTGTGCCAAAAAATCTATTTAAAAAAATATTTTTTACGAAAAAAAAAATCGTTTATAATCATAACTTCATAACCTTCAAATCTTCATGAAAAATGGAAACAAAAATTCCTCAAAAGAAAAAAGAAACAAAAAAAATTAAATTTTTGCCCAACATTACTTTCAATATTATTTATAAAACTTTAAGCGAATATCTTCTCAAGAAACACTTCGAACCACTATCACCACTTAATTTTAAAAAATCGATTAAAAATCAAAATTTCCTCGAGGAAGAATATTGAAAAAAAAATTTAATTGAATTTTGTAGAAAGAATTCTTAACAATTTTAAATGCAAAAAATCCTTCCAAAAATTCATTTGAAAAATTCTGTCAAAAAAATTTTCTTTAAAAACTCGTTTAAAAAAATCCCGAACTCTCAAAAATTTTTAAAATTCCTTCAGAAAATAGTTTGAGAAAATTTTTCAAAAAAAAAGTACCTATTTTCAAAATCCACTAAAAAAAATCTCTCAGTTCTAAATCAACATTTCCACACAACTGTCAACAAAATGAAAACAACGTTCCAACGAACTGATCTATGTTTTTATATTTTTTTAATTTTTCACAATTTCGTTACAAAACAAAACATTATTAACAATGAACCATCAACATTTTGAATAATAAATAACTATCATTATCAACATGACTAATATCAACATAAATTTACGATCCGTTTAGGCAGTAAGTTAAAAACCAAAAAAAAAAGGAAAAAAAATCAACGAACTTCGTACGGATTACTCATACGAAAAAATTCACGTGTATCACTATTATTATTCCATTATGGTCAAAAATCACTTTAACGTAAATGTAACCGATACAATAATTTATATCGTGTCTACAAGGCGTATTAGGCAAACTCAGTCGAATGACTCCACTTTATGTGTCTTCGTCTCTAAATCAGTGGCGGATAAAAGCGATATTAAACAGCTTTAAACGGGCCATGACAACAAAAATATCAACTTACGTTAGTATAATTTCTAGATAATTAAAGCACCTATTCTTACGATATAAATTCGCGAACAACTTTAATTTCAAGCTGCCCAAACTTACGATTTCTTATATGAATATCACCTTCCTGCTCAATATCAATTTTGAGCCAGCATTTTACGTCGTCCTGCGCGAATTCTATTTTAAAAAAGCATCTCACTAGTAATAAATCTATTTTAGATCGTATTAAGTAAATAAAACAGCGATAGGAAAACAAAGTTTCTAAAAATCTTACAAATAGGAAAACACAGTACTCGGATAACTACATAATATAATATAATCTATCAATTTTGGTAACACTACCTACTACTAAAGGTTGCAGCGCAGATACAGAGCATGTGAACGTTTCTGTCATAAATTAAATATTAAAAATTTTACTTATAAAACTAACGAGCAATTTTTATTCCAAATTCCACCCCTGCTTGCTTAAAAAATACTTCACTACATTAATAAGTCTTTTGTTTCGCCATCACGAACTAACGTACGTATAAAACAAACGATGGAAAAAAAAGGAAAACAATTCGTACAATAAAATATCGCAATTCGATATAAAAGATAAATTGCCAATGCCATTCAGGCGAATTGACGATGATTTAGAAATGGCTGATTTTTTAAATAATATACCTACGTTCATCCTAGAGTTAAAATTTTGATTAAAAATTTCTTTTTTTTTTCAATTAAAAAAAGATTTTTTAAAATAGAAAAAAAGTTTTATCGTTCACACAAACAACAAAGAATGATAAAAAACCTTAAAAAATAAAATAAAGGAAACTATCACGATAACTTCAACGTGCAGACTAAAAGGAAAGTAAAACCATGTAAAACAGAAAATGGTTCTCATACTATCACTACTACGTTATCGAATGGCTACAGTTTTGATAAAAATTCTGACTAATTTAGAGAACTTAGAAAATAATATTATGTTTTGTTCAACATCTAAACGAAAAAAAAAAAATTCAATAACAAACAAAGAAACAAAAAGAAAAAAATATCGTACGTCTAAACTAAATGCTGTCTACAAAATTTTTCATCTACTGATCACCCAGATTCGAGACGATACGCAAAATGTGTACTAAATTCGATGATTTAATTCCAAAATTTCTTCATTTTCTTCTTCAGAGTTCAACCTTTTCTTGAATACCTTTCTGCTTCTTCGAGTCCAAACTAACGACGTTAGTTTGTTTTTCCATTTCAGCTTTGAAATTTTCGATATCCTGCGAGCTGTTGGTGAATGGAATGCGAGATTAATATCGATTCTGAGCTACCTATGTAATTGATTAAATGAAGGGGAAGATGTCTCACCTTATTTGTACGAACAGAATACCATTGATTGCATTGAGCATATCGAGCACATTGCCCATAGACGGAGGTTGAATTTGGATCGGTGGCAACGAAATTCCACTCTTACCTGTACAAATCTCATTCATCTTCTTTTGCAGTATAACTGCTTGATGCGTCAGATGACGTAAACATTCTGAAGATTCTTTAGTTTTATCGTGATTTTCACCCAACTATTGGAAATATACAGAGTTAGATTCTGTAATTCATTCAAATATTCAGAGGCTTATCTGATAGGGAAGTCATGGAAGTCTGACTTCCCTTCAAATTTTCAAAGAAATGGGATTTTTATGAAGTGTTTAAATAAAAAATAAAAATCTTAAAACCTTGTAAAAGTGGTTCAAAAATTCTGCAATATCTTAAACAAGTTTTCCGCATCAATTCAGACCTTCATGTTCAATTGGATAAATTTTTGCATGTGATTAATTTTAATTAAATTATAGTTTATGAACCGATTTTTTTAAAATTGAAAAACAATTTTTAGAAATTTTGCAATTTTTAAAAATTCAATAATTTTTGAAAATTAGTCAGTTTTTGAGAAAGTGGCTATTGTTAAAAAATGATTAATTTTGAAAATTCCAAAATTTTTGTAAAACAAATGATTTTTGTGGATTAATTTTTTTTAACTCGGCAATTTTGAGAAATTCGATACCTAATTTATAATAAAAAAAAAATTAACAAACCGACAATTTTGAAAAATTTTGCATTTTTAAAAAATTTAATCATTTTTAAAATTTGTCAGTTTTTAATGATTTTTTTTTTCAAAAGAAATTTCAAGGTTTTTAATAATTCAATAATTTTTGTGAATTAGAAATTTTTTTTAATTCAGCAATTTTGAGAAATAAAAATTTAATAATTTTTGAAAAGTTTTCAGTTTTTGAAAAAATAAAATTTTTTAGCAATTTTAAAAAAATGATAATTTTTTAAAATTTTGCAATTCAGGAAATTCAAATTTTTGAAAATAGAAACAAAAAATTTCTTTGAATTTTTTAAAAATAGTAGTAGTTCTTCAAAAAATTGAATTGTCAATTTATTCCATAAAACAGTCCTCTCTTCCTTTGAAAAAATGGCACAATAATGTATCAACTTTCTGACTTTCCTATATTTTTCCTCTCAGATTTCGCCACTGGTACACAAGAATCCATGACCAAATCCTGTGGGAGGAGGGGTGGGTCGTTTCTGAGGTCAATCATATATTCTGATAGGCGTACATGCGGTCACTCCTGAAATTGTGTCATATTCACGAAAATGGAGCAGTTTTCATTTTTTTCTCCACCCTGTATACTTCGATGCTGGTTTTTGCGCCACCCGTTCACTTCTCGAAAAAAATGACTAAGACCTTTTTTGTTGCAAATTTCATGACCTTCATTTTTGTTTATTATCATTTTTTCGTTTAAACGCATATTTGTTAAGATACAAGCGAAAAACAACGGGGGAGTCACCTCAAGTTCACATTTGACGAACAAGACGAGGGGTGAGTTTCGGGGGTTTTTCGGTGATTAATCAGGACATTGAAAAAAACATTTTAAAAAATTCAATTTTCTCCATTTTTACGATCTAATTTTACTGGGCTAATACAACTAAGTACGTAAATAATGACGACGACGACAACAATAATGATAGAAGTAGAAAACTCTATAGCTAATAGAATCTCCAATCCACTTTACATATCTCCTCAACTTTACCTCAACTGTGTACATTAATAAAGGTACAGCGGTAACTTGCAAAATACGCAAGCTCTTTTAATATACTCCATTACTCGTCCTCGCTTGCTTAAGTATTCACCTTTTCAACTTCTACAGTCCCTCTCTCGTCGCCGATTTGTTCTACAGCCCTGAAGGCCTCACACGCAACTAAAAAGAAACTTATCGCAACGTTGAATAAATGACTTTTAATACCCCCGAAGGATGTTTCGTAATTAGCTTTCTTGGGCCCTAAACTTCACCTATTGCGGTGCCGGTCGCTTCTCTCATTTCGAAATTAGTTAAATTTTCTATCCGTCTCGGTCTTATCCTACCCCTTTCAATCTGTCTCTTTCTTTCATCGTAAAACTTTCGCAGCTTCTTCCCTCTTCAACATGTGCAGCTCTCAGTACCACTACAACCGTCGCCGAATTGTCGATTAATTTTATAAAGACTTCTGCAGCGCTGCTTATGCTGCTGTTGAGAAGTTGAAAAGTTTTTTTTTTTTTTGCCTATGAAATTAAATTAGGGAGAAGTTTTCCCTTCTCCTTTCTGTAGTAATTATTCTCGACGATGAGAATTCTTTCGGATTTTTTTTCTTTTTTATCCGATTATTAAACACTCTCAACCCTTTCCTTTTGTCCCTCGTCCTTCCACAATAAGCGTTCGTTTGGTTGTCGTTCGAAAACAAAAATAACATCGTCGATTTTCCCTCTTTGAATTTTCTAATTTACGTAATGGGTTTTTTACGCTCTTAGCGAGTCGTGAATTAATCGCTCGCGAACGATTTGTACAAAATTATGCGATAATAATTGATTTGGAAAAAATTAGCATTTCTTTTTTCAAGATTCATTCACGAAAAATGGGATAGATTTGATAATTCGTTCGCGAACGATTCGTACTAATTGAGAAGATGATCCAATCGCGAACGAATCTTGAATAATTTGTTCGTGAACGATTAGATTCATTAAACTTGATTAAGAAAAAATTTCAAATCTTCGTTCGCGAACAATGAACATAAAAATATTCAAAAGTTCGTTCACAAAATATTTCAATCGAATGATCAAATGATTCATTTTTAAACGATTCGTACGAAATGATTCGACAATTCGTTCGCAAACGATTCGTACTATAGGTGATTTTTCGTGACAGAAATGAGGCATCATTTTTTTCGAACAATCAAGATTCCAACAATTGAATGAGAAAATTTGTTCGCAAATGATTCGTAATAAAAATTGCAAATTTTCGTTCAAACTAACGATTTATACTGAACAGTTCAATGATTCTTTCACGAACAATTCATATCAATAACTCGATTTTGAAGATTCGTTCGCGAACGATCCAAAAATGAGTTTAATCCACTCGCAAAAACGAACAATTTTCGTTCGCAAACGATTCAACTCGATGGAAAAATTCGTTCGCGAATGATTCACTTTTAACATTTCAAATCTTGATTTGCGAACGATTGATAAAAAATACTTCGAAGATCAAACCTTCATTCTTGAAAGGTTTGATTCGTTCTTCAGTGATTCATTCATGAACGATAAAGTATTTTCAATAATTTTCGATTTTTTTTTTTCAATCTGGAATAGCTTACCGCGAATGGTTCCATCCAAAAGTCAAAGATTCAATCTTGAACGGTTTTTTGAGAATGGAATTTTTCGTTCATTCCTAGGTTTTTACGAACATTTTTTTTACCCATTCATCAACTTCAAGAATCAAATATCAAAAGTTATCGTTCGCAAACGATTCATACAATTAGATTCAGCGAATCTTTCGCGAACGACTTTGCCTAAAATGACTCATTTTTCAATTTTTTTACATCTGATCGAATATTTTTTCGTTCTTTTATTGAAATTCAGATGGATTCAAAGATAAAGGACGATTCTTTCGTTCATTCCTAGGCCTTTACGAACGATTCTTTTTCGTAATCATGAACTTTAAGAACCACGTATCAAAAGTTATCGTTCGCGAACAATTCATACAATTTGATTCAGCGAATCGTTCGCGAACGACTTCATCTAAAATGACCAATTTTTCAATTTTTTATATCGGATCGAATATTTTTTCGTTCTTTCATTGAAATTCAGACCCATTCGAGGACAGAGGACTATTCTCATCATCATCGTTGTCGTGTTCACTTGGAAACTTTTCCCTAACACATTCTGCTATAAAATAAATCAAAAATCTCGACCACGAAGCTCACCTTGGAGGCGCCCAATCATGCCTCGTGCAATCTAAAAGCGTACCGACGTATGTTTTCCCTCTCCATGTAACATTTACCACAAGAACACCTGAAACAAATTGTCACAGCATTAATGAATCATATTCACTACAATTCAATCAATTATTACAATAATAATGCATTTCTAAAAATACTCAGAATTTTTCATTCATCAAAATCTTGATAATTACCCCCACGACACCTTCCTCTCGCCCTTGATGAATGGAATTTTTCCCACACGAGTGTATTCTAACAACCACTACTCTGCATTTAACCATAGAGAAGACTCGGAGGAAAAAACGATTCCACAATCGATACAGTCGAGTACTCTAGTAGTGTACCTAAACCAGTTTCCAATTCTTGCTGCGTCGATTCGCTGCACATAGAGTGCGACCGAGCTTAACGACCATGAATTTTCGTACGTGCTTTTGACATAATAAATCAAAGAGACCCCTTCCTCCTTTTGGATCGTTTTCAGCACCCCTAGGGATCGGAATCGTGAAAGTTTCCTAAAAAATACATCCCGAGGCGTAGATTACGAATCACACACCATAATCGCGAATATCCCAGAGAACCACCTCACAATCCAAGTCATCCGAGTCGACAAAAGTCTATATATGAAACAAAGACTCGACGAGCTGGTCGAAGAACGCAGCGGGCATCAGCGTGAAGTAATTAAAATGGCTCACCTTCCGTTTCATGCCATACGATGCCTTCTAAGGTAACGCTGGTACCCGGTTCGCAAGGCCCCAGGCAATCTGGTTCTGTCATTGTACTGATACTAGTTCCGACGCACGCATCTTTCGTCTCCTGCAAAAAAAAAGCAAACGCAAACATAACGTTAAGTTAAATTAAATAAAAGTAATCGTTACGTAATAATAATAATAATAATAATACACTCACACGTATATCTAAAAGCAATTAACAATTAGCCAGGTATTATTATTTTATTACTACATCGAAGACGAGATGATGGCCACCAACGACAATCGTTTCAACAACAAAAAACCGTATCCAATCGTAACCAGTTACAATACAGTGCACTTTGGTGCACTTGCAGTAGCAATGGCAAACTTGTTATATCATTATCGTCGTAGCCATCGTCGCATTTATTCCCTCGTACGTGTACGAGGTATACTTGTTACACTTATTTGTACATAATTATTCCATAAAAGAAAACCATCGAATGGTAGGAGAGACAAGAACAGCAGCAACAACGATAAATACAATTACAATGGTACTAATGCTAAATAAATATCATTTACAAGCAACAAATTTACCTTTTCTTTTCTATTTCTGGATTTAAAAAAAAAATAATAACCAAGTACGTAATTACGAAGACGACTACGTAACCAATCTCTCGCTATCTGAACCACCTCTCGCTTCATCTCTCTCTCTAATATAAAAATCGAAAGCCTTTTCAATCAATCAATCAAACATAATTTTAGGTCACGAAAAATACGAAAAAAATAATACTAATTCACAGGCCAAAGTTCCAAACTCCAATTTACCCAAAATCGGTCATTTTTTCGCTATATCACAAACGGATAGTTAAGAAAGTAACGAAAACGCCCAGTGGCACACAATCCCATATCTCAACTCTTCGGCATTTTTAACCTTTGATTTGAGACGAGGAAAAAACATCTCTGATTTCCTCTTCGCTCGGTTAGTCTCCTAATTCGAATATATCACGCTAGATTTCCGTGTTGGCGTCGCTAAGTACCCTTTATCGCTGTTTCTGGTTCGATAAGTACCAGAAATGTTGAGCTCTTGACCACCAGTATCAACAGGCGGGCACAAGCGTCGATTAAATTCGATGATATTTTGGAAGAAAACACGTTAATCGAAGGCTGGCTAAATAATTGCCTATTTTTCGGAATGTGATTCGACGTACAAGTGTGAATAGCGCCTTAAAAAATGGAGTTAGACAAAATTGCGATATAACATCTTTTGTAGAGCTGCTTTCGATGAATTAAAAAGGTTATGTGAAAATTTTGCCTATCTTCGATATTGAAGGAGTTATAAAACTTGGAAAATTGGCAGTGCCGTTAATATTGCAGATAGGCAAACACGTGTAATCCCCTCTTGTACATAAAATCAATCCAGAGGGGAAAATATTTCTGTGAAAATTCTGCCTATCGTCTATATTGAAGGAGTTAACGAATTCTTGAATTAACAGCGCCTTCAATTCTCCAAATAGGCAAACGTATGCAACCCTCCCATGAACAATTAATTCTGATACAAAGATTGTTCTACAAACATTTTGCCCATCTTTGATACCAAAAGAGTTTAACATTTCCTTAAATTTTCGAATTATGCAAAACATGTAAATTATCTTTCTTGTAGAACTGGTTGAGCAGGATAAAAAAGGTTCATTAAAATTTCTGCCTATTTTCGAAACTGAAGGAGTTATTTGGAGAAAATCTTGAATGAAAGAAAATTGATCAGCTTACATGTGAAAACTAAGTTCAATTTGCGATATTGCGTTAGTGCCTTCAATATTCGAGATAGGCAAAATATGAAAATACCTTTTCTCATAGAACTAATTGTGCTCTATAAAAAAGGCTCAGTAAAATGTCTGCCTATTTTTGAAACCGAATGAGGTATTTGGAGAAAATGCTGAATGAGAGGAAATAAGTCGGGTCAACTTCGAGACAAAAGTTGAATTTGTGGTAGCACCTTCAATATTCGAGATAGGCAAAATATGCAAATAACCTTTTTCGTAGAACTAATTGTGCTCTATAAAAAAGGCTCAGTAAATTTTCTTCCTATTTTTGACACTGAAGGAGTTATTTAGAGAAAAATCCTGAATGAGAGAGAAATTCGTCAAGTTAAATGCGAAACAAAAGTTTATTTCACGGTAGCGCCTTCAATATTCGATATAGGCAAAATATTTAAATAACCTTTTTTATAGAACTAATTGTGCTCTACAAAAAAGTTTCTGGAGAAATTTTGCCCAGCTTCGAAGCTGAAGGGTTAATTTCAATAATATCTCGAATAAAAAAGAATCTGTCAATTTCAACGACAGAACAAAGTATATGCCCCCCTTACGTCGTTTAAATTCGAAAAAATTACGTACAATAAAAAAATAAGTAATTTGCGTTCCAGATGTAATCGGTTGAAGGAGCGAAAGGCAGGAGGGGAGGAGGTTCCTACCGCAGATATTCCTCCTAAGAACACTTCGATTCGTGAGAGCACCTCGAAATTACACCAATTTGAAAAGATAACGAGTCCCGTGTTTACGACGACACGACGAGCATATCCGTCGCACGTTTATGCCTCCCCCCGCCCCCGGCTACGTCACAAATGCGTCGGCAATTTGTCGAAACGCCAACCTCGATATGACAATTTTTTTTTTCACGCCTCCGTTCGGAAATGTCGGGACAATTATTATAGTGGTACGTTATGACGATATCGTAGATAGAAGAGAAGTTCTCCGGAGGGATACAAATCATTTTCAATATGTTCGTCGGCGTTGGAGCCTCCACAGTGCTTTTGTTAAACCGTAAAAAAGGCTCGAAATATTGGAAATTTGAAAATGAAAACATAATCGCATGATATTATCATTTCGATATGTTGGTATCGAGGCTTACCTCGCGAATAAGAAGGAATAAGTATAGATTGTGGGTCGACGGTGATACAGATACGAATATAATCGTCGATGATAAAAATACGAGTCACACATTCACTTTTGCTCGCATACTTAGTGCTTATCTATGATATCTCGGCGAATAAACGATTCGTGCCTTATTTAAAAAGAATATTAGATAAGGAGAGCTGGATTGAGGGGGGGCGGAGGGGACGAGGAGAAAGACGGCGAAACACGCTGAACATTGGCCGTCGTTGGTATTAATGTTTAATGACGCGTGAAAAGCTATTAACTACAAAGTTTTATTTTCACTTTTTACTGCCATGCAGCCAGCAACTGAACTAAAATAATTTTTTATTTCGTTCGAGAACGCGCACTATCGATTAACGAAGAGCAAGACGAACCTCCACAGAAGGGTAAGAAGGGTCCACACGCAGAAAGCAACGTACTCGGCACGTCGTAGACCGTGCAAATGAACGGCAATATGTCGTAAAAAGCCTTTTAAATACGTTTGACCGATCGTTTCAAATCTCGAACCTTTTTTCCCTCGTATTAATTTTCCAAGTTTTGAAAATGTTTCCAAGACTGGCAGGGATAAGAAATCCGTATAAAATCCACAACTCGATCATTTTGCAGCGATAATCGAAGATCCGCCGACAATAGATCGGTATGGCCTCAAGCAAAGAGCACTTGTCGTTGTCTTTGCCAGACCTTGGATACGGTGGATGCTGAATTACCAACGCCTTGAGCTCGTTTTCGTCACAATAACCGTACGAAAGCTCTCCCGCACTGGGCCATACATGTTGACGAAAACCTTATGGCGGAGTAAATCGATCTCACGTAGAGAGAATCTTTGGCCTATTGTTGCCAAATTTAAGCATGAGAAAATTACAGTTTTACAAAAAAAATTTCCAGCAAGAAGAAGGAATTTTAAAGGACACGTACAAGATTCATAAGAGTTCTTTTGGGAAAAATGAAGAGAAATTGGCAAAAGAAATGAGAAAAATCATATTAATATGAAAAAAAATTTGAAAATTGAAAGAAAATCATGAAATAAAATTGAATATGATTCACGTTTTATTAAAAATGATAGAAAATTAAAAAATGAAATGAATAATGGATAGAAATTAGAAAAAATTTAAATTAAAAAAAAATATGATTGAAAAAAAATTAATTAATTTTTTTTTCTTTTAAGAATCAAAGTAAATCATTAGAAGCATTTTGAATTGAAATGAGAAAGTATTAAAAAGTGGAGAAAAATCGGAGAAAAACAATCATTTCAAAAAATTGAAATTAATTCAAGAATTATTGAAAATTAAAAAAAGCATATACCTCATGAAATTGGAAATAATTAAAAAAAAATTAAATCAAAAATGAATAAAAATTAGAATATTTTTTATAAAATAGAAGAAAATTTAAAAAAACCTATGTAGTTTCTAAA
>FIZV01028756.1:0-12671 GCA_900050545.1 Trionymus perrisii | reverse complement strand
GCGAAATCAAAAACGAAAATTTTTTCAAAGTCCATAACTTTGCCCCTTCAAATCTGAGGATCGGCAAACATGCATACACATGTGTAGTTTGGGTAGTAGCATTGCTGGGTTGAAGGGAGTGCACTGGTTGCGGAACACCCTGTAGAAACTCGAGTAGACAATCAAAATCATTAATATGAAAAGTTGCATACCTCAAAAATTGAAGGCGGTATAACGCTTTGAAAATTTGATATTTTCCAAGGAAGATAAACTGGTCACACTGAATTCATAAAATTTTCGCTCGTACAAGTTTACAGCAGTTTAAAACACAGACAAAGTTGCAATCACATTGGGATGCCTATCTTTGAAATTGAGGGAGTTATGACAACAAGAGATTCTTGTCGAAATATTGCCTACCTTAATTTATTACGGTGCATTTTTGAGACATGGGTAAGTATTGAAAAATTCTGTCAAAAACAATATAAAACACGAAATAGACGTAACTTTTCTAGACAAATAAAAAAAGTTATGTGAAAATTTTGCCCATTTTTGAAAATGAAGGCGTTACAAAGCATTGAAAAACGGTATTTTGGAAGTTTATGGCTCCGCAGCGCCTTCATTTTCAAATGTAGGCAAATTTTTAACATAACTGGTTTCGCTCATTTTAAAAAGTTACGCATGTTTCATGGATTGTATTGACAAAATTTTGAATTTTTTGAAATCACTGCCCCTTCAAAATCGAGATAGGCAACTTATTATGAAATGCTTTTTGTTTGCCTACTCGAGTTTTGAACACCTTGTATAGCTGATATTTTTATAGTGAAAGAAGTTTTGAAAAAAAAAAAAAAAATTAAAAGAAGTTCAAAAATTCAATTTTGATTTTCTTAAAAACTATTTTCGATTTTTCATTAATTAAAAGTTGCTTACGACATTTTTTTCAATTGTCTAAATTTCAAATTTCATTCAGTAGATCTCTAAATTTGAAACTAACCGAAATGATTAACGATTTACACCGCTTTTATGAAATCATTCTGCCTGTAGCTTGAGCAAAAAAGTATTCGAAAACGGTCCTTAAAGAAAACGAAACGTTATTCACTGCCCTACTACAATCCCCTGATAATTCAACGTTCACTGTGATCTAAAAATAGGCAACTGTTCTAACTCGGACGAGTATACTACTTCTTTATAGATGCAAAAGACCATAATAATTTTATTTATGGAATAAAAAATTTTCCAACGTAAGTATACAAAGAGCATAACACACGTTCGTGCATTGCACAAATAAAACACATCCATAAGGAGTTATCCTTTTACGACTCTGGACAGCACAATATTTGGTAAAAATCGGTAATTAATCAAAAATTTTTCATCGTGGCGAAGTTAATGTTTCTATTAACAAAACGAACAATAAAATTGCACGGTTTTATCGTCTTGGCGCAGCTTTCAACGCGATACTCATCGAGGGTGATATAAAAGTTATCGAAAAAAAAAGGGGAACAGACCCTAGAACAAAGTCGAACATCACGCAGAGGCTCCGGAAAGGCTCCTTTTGAGCAGAATGCACGAGTGAGCGATGTTTTTGGCAGCAATTGAAAACGTACCGTAATTAAAGCTTGTGTGTAAGATATGCTCGTACATGACCGAGAAGGAACCAGGGTAGCGGTCATTCATCTATAGGAGACCTTGTCCTTGATTTTCATTTTTCATAAAAGGCGTTTTCCGAGCTATAATTTATTCTCATCGATTGTCTGGCATGATAATCGAAAACTATTAAAAATTATTCGCTATAATGTAAGTGTACCAGCCTAGCTCGAATTTTTATTACTCATCGTAACGCCAAAGACCTTTTTTCCATCAAATTACCACAAATTAACCTTCAAAACATCCTCCGCGGTGTCCGAATGCGACGCATTGGCATCGTATGATGAAACCGAAATTAAAAATTGGCCCGTGTTTCGCCATCCGTCGTAATATATTATTACGTCGATACTTTGTTCCAAGTAATTTTTCATCCAATTACAAGTGTAATGATACCCGTGTTGTTTGGATTGCCTACGAAGTAATATTACAGGCGAAAATTGGTAACATTTGTTCAACTCGAGTTATTTATACTATTCGGAATATTTGAAAAAATTCTCCAACCTGGGGATAAAATCATGGAAAACACGAGCGTTGAAAAAGAAATACAGACGAGTATGGCATTTGCGAGATGATAAAAACGAAGGCGAAATAGTGCGTCATAACGAAGAGAAAAACAAATACCACGTACAAGGCTACGTCCTTTCAGCACGCGTAAACTGCCGCGTCTTTATTCGCATCAGCGAGTATAAAATAAGAAATGATGCGGTAAAAGAAAAGAAAGATTATCTTGACGAATTTGCGCCAATCAACGAGGTTCGTTTAGTTAGTCTTTTTTTTTCTCGCCGAGATACAGCCGAACCAATGGCCTTATCCTTTATAAAAGTTACCTTGACACTGCCTCGTGCCTTTATCCCTTTTCACCTCTCGAGCAAGCTCGCTATAACGTTTGACCTAAATTCTGCAAATAGCCTTGACATTGATAACGCAACTTTCGATACGTACATATGAAAACAACAGTATAACCCACTTTTCGTAGGCACTAGTTACGCCCGCAATGTATTTCGCCCGCGTTTAAAACAGATACCACTACTTTTATCGTCGGAATTTATTTAAGCCTTTTATCGATTTAAAGCGTTTGGAGGAAATACCCGGTTTCAAATATTGATTTCGATAGAAAATTAAAAAAAAAAAAAATCGCATCAATTATTGAACTGCGTAATTTTAGCAGTTTCAAGTTCACTTTCAAAAGTAAATCGCTCGTTGATTGGGCAAAATACTAGAAGACTCGAGTGGTTAATTATTCAACGATGACGTCACCGATGTTTCTAACATATACTATTTCTTGGCACAAATTGTTTGTGAAGCTGGTTCGCAAATGTGAGCATTTTGACTACGTATTCCTTCAATCGCGGTATTCGGCAATATGGATTGTCTACAGGTCGGATTTGTTGCCAATTTTGTATCTGATAATAATACAATCATACCTGAGGTCTCTGAAAGCAAAAGAAAAAAATATTGTAATTAGATTTGTTATAATTTGGAATTAGAATTAAGATGAATTTGGTAAAATAACGGGAAAATTAAACCCCCAAAAAAAATGTATTTTGGGTCAACAAATTTTTTTTTTGAATTTAAAACATTCCTTTCAGGGTCCTAATTCCCCAACCTATCTTTAACAAGGTCCCCAAATGTGTACCCAAAAAAACTCTGTTTGTTTTTCGCTTATAACTCTTCAAATATTCGCTTAAATAAAAAAATGATAATAACTGAAATTAAAGTTCATAAAATTTGCAATAAAAAAAGTTGTATTGAATTTTTTCGAAAAGTAGAAGGATGCCACAAAAAAATACGTCAAAATATACAGGATGAAACAGGGTCAACCACTTACTATATTACTTAAGGTGTAGCTCAATTTTCGACTTTTTAGCCGTTGAATGTAAACATGATTGCTTTCTTCCGAAAAATTGATATTTTTTATCATTTTTAGTCCAAAAAGATTGATTTTTTTCCTGCAAAAATACAAGATTTGTTTTTTGCAAAAAATTAAAAAAAAATTACTCCAAAAAATTGAGACAAAAAATTAAGATTTTTTTCTTCTCCAAAAATAATCCATTTTTGTTTAAAAAAATTAAAAAATTTTACCACGCCTAGAAAATTAAAAAAAAAAAATTCCCCTTAAAGAAATAAATAGAAGAATCGGAGAAACGTTTTCATTTGAAAATTGAAAACATTTTTACTCCAAAAATGAAAAAAAAAATTATTCCAAAAAATGAAAAAAAATAAATAAATAAATAATAATTTACAGATATTCAGAAATTATACCAATTGACGGAAATGAAAATAAGCGACAATCTTCATTTTTTCATCTTAAATATTTTGACGTGTGTTTTTGCGCCACCCGTTCACTTTTCTAAAAAAATAAAGATGAGCTGTCTTGTTGAAAATTTTATATACTTCAATTTTAGTTATAATCATTTTTTTGTTTAAGCGCATATTCAAGCAGTTATAAGCGAAAAATGAACAGGACGTTTCTTGAGTGCACAATAATTGCACATAGATAAAGAGACATACAAAGAAACGGGATTCGGGAATCGGGATGTTTCTGTCTAGGCTAATCCAAACACCGAAAGGAACATATTTTCAAAATCAAAAAAAAATCAATATACTTAATTAATTATATAATTATAATTGTAACTCAAAATGCAATTTTATTTCCTTATTTTGCTGGGTTAGAAAGAAAGTAGAAAGCAATATCAAGGTGGATGTTTTTGTTGCATGTAGTACACTCAGAGATCACATTTTTTTATCCATCAGCCAAACATTAAAAAAATCGACAATAACAATGAACCGATTATAAAATTAAATAAGTTCGCTGTTTCACATCCTATAAAAAAAATTCACATAGGATCAATCAGGATCACACTAGGGAAAGGAAGAGAACTAATTGTAGGTTCAGTGCTGCCATCTGGGAAACAACTTACGACACAAGGCAAGATACCGCCATCTACACGTAGAGCGAAGCACGTCGCGTCAGTGATGATAATTTTATTTACTGCCTTGCGAAATCGTGTCTTTTTCTTTTAGGCTAGAGTTGAATTCATAAATTCGAAGCATATTCGAAGTAACAACTAACAAGTAACAAGTGTAATTTAAATATGAATACATTGTATGTATCGTCTATTTTGAATGAGCTGTGACGAAACTTTGTACTGATTTCCTAAATGATCATTTTCATTGTAAACAAACGAATTGCCGGCGAGCGATGACTTGAATCAATTCGTACGTACCAGATGAGGGGGTTCAATAAAATTTTAGATACACTTTAAATAATATTGATAAGAAATGAAAACGAACTTATGATTTCTTATTCTAAAACTTAAATTGTTACCGATCGTACCCATAGTAATGAACCTGATGGAGCTATCTTCTATTCTTCTCCCATTATCACCGCACAGCTTCAACGCAGTAAGTATTCGGCGTCTGGAGTAATAAATTACGAAATTGTATCATTCTTCTCCTACTTAACACCGATTTGCAACCGAAACTGCGGCACACAAATACCTATTTATTAATTTTCACTCATAACGATTGAATTTTTACGAAATATAACACAAATGACACAAAAGATGAGTGTATTAATTGAGATTAATTATTGTACTAATACTTAATCAAAATCGCAATGATCGCAAACTGTTGAAAATCAGTATAGCCAACCCCCAATTTTTTTCTTTCCAAAAAAAACAAAAAAAATCCCCTATCCCCCTCCAAAAGATTTTATGATATCATTTCCTTTTATTATTAAAATAATATAGAGATTATTAATGAATATTTTTAATTTTTAAACTTAAATTAATTAAATCTGATCATTTTTATATGTTATTTTTCAGATCAATTTCTTGATTGCAGTCAGACCGAGACCATACATTCCTGAAAATAAAGAACTCTGCCCTTGCCCTATTGATAGGAAAATATCAAGAAGTCGCCGAAACTCAAAACAATGAGCGAAATTAACACACCAGAGATCATAGCACACACGACGAAGATAGAGGATGAGAATATGGCGACCGGTGAAGGTTTCTAAAGTGCGTTATATTTCGTTAAAACACAACATTCTTCGTTTTACGATACCGAGTAAGTAAGTATTATTTTCACATAAAGCATAAACGCATGCATGCCAATGTCAATATCAACTACAATTTGTCCAAACTCCACTTACATTCTTCAGCATTTATCTAATGAAGTGGTTTTGCAGCTATTGGTCAGGGCAGTGTCGATAGTTCATTCTTAGGAGTCTCGTTTCTACAAACATAAATCTTCGATGTTATCTAGAACGTGATTTGAACAACAGGAATCATCAAAGTCGGAATTTACTTTTGATTCTTTCCACTTCTGAATGCGAACTGAATTGAATAAACTTTACGATTTGAGATGCTTTCGCGAATTTTTCGTAATGAATAAAATAATGAATTGTGAAACGAAGCATGGAACACTTAAATGTGTACAATATGATTGTAAACGTCAGACAAGGCCTTACCTTCTTTCGCTAAATGATGCAATTTATTTAGAAGAATAGCCAAATATTATAACAAGTAACTCGATTTGAATTACGAGTATGGACGTGAAGAATTTGTAGCCATATACGAATCTAAGTACTTTCATATTCTAACTCTTGAGCGTTGAGCATTTGAATCTAAAGCTTAAAATCTTTCATTATATATTATATCTGTTTAATATACACAATCGTAGTATTATATTTTAAAGCCGGCAATGTTCTGCTTTCAAATTCATTATGAAGATTAACAGAACATCACGATTTTCACTTGAACAGGCCTACAAGATTACTCTGCGTTCATATCGAAGTAAGTGAAGTATACAAATGTAATATATGTACAGGCATGAAGATTATACCGCGACCATGATGTACTTCTGTTAATCATATTTTTACTAGAAAATTAATTAAACATTTAATTTTTTAGGTCAATATTCAATCTTATTGATGAAACATTTTCGAAATTTTTTTCCACAATCAATCGTTCCGAAGGGCTGATATTTGTGGTATTTTGAAAATCTTCGAAGCTGCTAATTAACCCCGACGGTAATTACTCGTATGGTATTTGGTTGAAAATTTTATCCTTTAATCGTGGTACGTATTCAGAAAGTACCCACATCCGCCCTCATACTGGATTCGACGCCCTTCAAATTCCGTTCGTTGTAAATGTAGCAGATGGCTGGATAATGGATCCAGTATCCGTTCTTCGGCTGCGGCGAAAGACTTCTTTACCACTCTTCCTGAAGTATACAAAATATATAATTTTACAATACAACGCTTTTTTCTTTCTTTTTGATAAAGATGGGGCTTGAAAAGACACAGTGCCACGCGACCGGCCTCGTACTCCGCAGATGCTTTTACGCAGCACCTGGAATTGTGGAATGCGATATTGAAAGGTTATAGGCGCACACGTCTCGACATTGTAATTTTAGTACATACGATTTTTTAGACGAGCAGTTGCTTTTTAAATTTGGTGTAATTTATTTCCAGACCTGGCAATGGTGAGGTGAATTGATTGTGTTTTTTCCGAAGATGAATTCAAAGGAACTCTTGGGTGACCGATCTCCATGTGTTAGAAGTTGTATTCTTCTTTTTCCTGCTTTATGAATAAGATCGTGACGGGCAATTTAACAGTAGCTTGGGTACTCGAGCTGCACTGCACCCAAAGTTTCCGAAGTGAAGTAACCTTCAACCTTGAAAACTCAGAAAATTTAAGATTAAAAATGCAATACCTAAGCCTATTAAAATTTTTGTTTTTTGCGTGGGTGGAGGGGAGGGGAGAATCCAAACATTTTTGAAGAAAACAAAATACTTAATTGTCTTTGGAATGAAAAAACGTATTTTTTTTTAAATCGAAAGAGAAGAGAGGAAAAATAATTTTTTTATTTTAAAAAATCTTATCATTTTTTTTAAAGCGTTATGTACTGCTGATGAGGCGATAAGGGTTATTTACCTAGAGAAGGGATTTCAGACCAGTTTTAGCGATCTTTTTTGGGGGGAAAAAATTTTAAAAATCTTTTACCCATTTTAAAAGAGAATAATTAATAAATGAAAAAATAAAATCTTCCATTTTTTTTGAGAAAAAAATTATGTACCTACCTACAGGCCATTTCTTCAGGGGAAAAATACTTGATAAATTTTTCTGGAGGAAAAATATTTTTCAAATTTTTGGAGGAGAAATTTCAGGATTTTTTCGGAATAAAAAAATATTTCAATTTGTATACGGTGAAGAAATTAGTATTTTTTTTTTTTTACATTGGAACATTTTAATTTTTTGGAGCGAAATGATCTCATTTTTTTCGGTCAAAATCTTGATTATTTTGTCTCAGTTTTTGTGAAAAAAGGTCTTTAATTTTTTTTAAGAAGATGCAGATTTCCTAAATTTTTTAACAGAAAAAAATCACTCACTTTTGGGAATATATTTCTTAATGAATGAAGAATCTTTATACTTTTTTAGAGCAGAATTTTGATTTTTTGGCAAGAAAAAATTCTTTCAACGTTTTGTTGTCGGAATGAAAAATATTCTCCTCGTTTTTTTAGAGCCACCCACCGTGAAAAAAATCTCAATTTTTTTAGGGAATAATCTGTTTGTTTGTTTTTTTACAAAAAAAGAATTTGTTATTATTATATTTTTTTTTTTGTAGAAATGGGGATGTATTTTTTAGAGAAAAAACTTTATTTTTTTAAAAGAAATAAATCACTAAATTTTTTGGAAAAAAACAATTTTCCTTCAATAGAAACATCAAAATTCAAAGAAAAAATTCCTGATCTTCTTTGGACATATTCTTAGGTGAATTTCATAAACTACTTAATGAGTGGATTTTTACAAAATATGTTGGAAATTTGAAAATTTGATGAGTTGACTTCACAAAAAATTACGAGGAAAAGTTCTTTTTTTCTTCTAAAAATGACAAAATTTTTATTTCGGAAAAATCAAGATTTTTTTAATTCTGCGGAGTGTGGAAAAATTTAGTAAAAAATAGAGAAAACCTTGAGTGCATCAGAACGTAACATGAGTACATGAGTATCTACAACTAAAAATTTTTTCAATTTTTTATGAGGAGAAATAATTTTAATTTTTTGAGACAAAAACTCATAATTTTCTCGAGACAAAATCTTGATTTTTTTAAGAAAGAAAATTCTCGATTTTTTTCCTTTTTTCTTTCTTTTAAATTGAAAAATAGGTATCTTATTTTTTAGAGAAAAAATCTCTCGTTGTTTTAAAGTAGAAATGTGGTTCAATTAATTTTTATTAAAAATTCAACTAGATCTTTTTCGTAAAAAGAATTTTCTTCACGTATAGTAAAAGGTGTCACATTTTTCTAAAAATAATAAATAGGTTATACAATTTCTCAATTTAAAAAAAAAAAAAAAAAATCATTAACTTTTTCTGAAATTATTAAATATTTTTAAAATAATTATGTGATAAAGAATTTTCTTGGAATAAAAAATATCTAGTATTTTTTAAAATGAAAAAATTAGTTAAAAATTTCTCAACTTTTTGAAGGAGCGATGAAAAATCTTGAAATTTTTACACTTGAAAAAACACTCGATTTTTAAAATTTTCTGGAGTAGAAATAATTCTTGAATTTTTGGAGGATTTACTGAATTTTTTTGGTTGGAATGAAAAATTTCTCAATTTTTTGTAGCCAGCGCAAAAAAATTTCTCAATTATTATTACTATTATTATTATTTTGAGAAAAACATCTTATATTGGTTTTTATCACACTTTTTGGGGGAAAAAATCATGCAATTTTTTCATGGGAAAAACTCAAGTTTGGGAACAGAAATCTCTCTTCAATCTTTTGCAGAAAATTTTTTGCAGAACGAAATCATTCTCACATTCATCGTAAAGAAAATTTCATGTTGTCGACCCTGAATAAAGATACGAAAATATAAATATAACAGGTTTCGTTCAAAATTATACGTCGCGTTGTACATAAATATATATCTAGAAGGAAGAAATTTAGCGATAGAAAAAAAATTGTCTCTTGAAAGAATGTTGCCAACTTGTTTTTACCATATTTTACAAGTTCATTATTCGATGCTACTTCGCGGATTGTAGGTTAATTTAAAAAATCCATTCGAACAATCAACGTCTTGTAAACCATTCAATTTTTTAATATTCCTACAAAATAGCATACGAGATGCCCTTCGCAAAGTCATTGTGTATTCAATCTCATTAATCCAAATTGAAACGAATAATCCAAACGAATGTGTAGCTTATCTACCTGTGCTATCCTACGTACACTCAAGTTGATATTTATAAAAATGAGCAATTTTACCAATGAGTAGGTAAATTAAGAAACAGCGAAACAGCATCGAATAAATCACTCTGCCGAATGAATTTTCACCTTTTTTATTTAAACATACCTACATCGTTAGTTGCCATCCTGGTAATTTGCCAGTCAGCTCGTTGGGTCTACATCTGCTTCATCTGCTACCGGGCAAGGTGTTGATCTTTGCTGGCCAACCTTCCGGTTGACCGATTATTTAATTTTAACCTAATTTAACCGAGAAGATTGTACAAATAGTTTACACATTGATTAACTAACATCTCGGGTATTATCGATGAGAAAGTGTACAATTTCAAGTACAAAATTCGACGTATGAATGAAGAAGCGTAGGTTTAGGTACTTGGATAAATAGATAAATAGGTATGTATATTTAAAAGTATGCGTAGTACGAGAGTCATTCATGAGAAAAATTCTATTATCGGAAATGAACCTGTGTACTAGTACACATTAGATGAAGGTTCGATCATCGATGTTCGGTGAGACGATTAATCGAGCTTCGAGAAAACGGAAAACACTCATATACATCTTTGAATTATTACATCACCGAAAAATACGCGTTTCAACTGGTTTTCATTCTCACGTTACATCCGATTAGGCTGGTCTTAATTATTGTGTGTATGCACTCGATACTTGGAGATTTAGTCATCGAATGGCGACGGTGACATCTTCACATAGAAGTCAATTACCCGTTAAGTCAGCAAAGTGTTAGTGTGTGTGTATACTCGTACTCGTATCTGGCACCATGGTGTGAGTGTGATCTCTCACACCGATGCAAATTCCCTGTACGAACAAACAACTGGTTTACCCGTTTTCATAATTAGGTATACGCTGGATGGATTTCTTTCTACATGTGATTACCCGTAGTATTCATCGTATTTAGTTTTATTTCTAACCCGCGGCTGTGCGATTGTTAAAATCTTAATTTGTACGTTTTCTGCGGTGCTGTGTCTCTATTTACGTGACATTTTCATTTTGGCCACGGCTTCGATATGATTTTAGCCAAAAATTGCGTCAGTTTGTTTCGCGTAAGTACCTGAAATAATTTTTTCTCTAAATTAGTCCATGCTTATTTGCAAAAAATTCTAGATTAAAATTAAAATGAATCGTATAAGTAAGTAGGCTAAGTATGTAACTTGCGACGAAATCTCTTTAAGTTGTTTATTTTTTATTTAATGATATCTAAAGTCAATTAAAAAGTATCCCTGGGTTAAAATAGGTGAATCAGTCCTACCACCTTTTTTCGAAACTCCCAATCAGACATAATTGAGAACTCTTTAAAAAATTTGAGACGCATTTTACAATTTACACCTCCCATTGTACCTCCCTCGCCCACCCCACATGTAAATCTCATTTTTTGTTTTTGCTAGCGTAGGTGTGTTTTTCCGAGGTTTTCCACAACATGTTTTTCCAAATTTTCGTCACTTACTCCTACATTGTACAGTATAATGGATGTGAGTCTAATTTTTTTTTTAATTTCTCTTCACTTACTTCTATAGATATTGGGAGGGGGGGGGGTTGCTTTGAAATTTTAGAAGTCGAATTTCCGTGCTAGGAAAAATTTTAAAAATACCTAATGAAAAAATTTCCAGCAACGACCTTTGATGAGTTTCATCATCTCTGCAATAGTTATTGCGGAAACATTCGGTTGAGAATTTAAAAAAATGAAAATTTATAACGAAAAAAAGTATTTACCTCACCAGAGGGAGTGGGAGTGAAATATAGAAAGCCAAAAATTTCATCACTCAAGTTTTAGATCATAAGTACACGTACCAAAAAGTTCAACCATCCAGTTTCAGAATTTGATAAGCAGACAGGAACACTGCATTAACCTGAAAATTCAAAAGCATGGTGTCTACTGTTTTGTAATTAAGAACAAATTTTCATAATTTGATACAAAATCTAATTTTTTTTTAAGGTTCAAAAAAAACTCGATTGGTCGTCTCCCTCCCATCCAGTTTTGCATAATACACACCAGTGTTGCCAGCCAAAAATTTCAAAAATCACCAAATCCACTGAAAAAAGGCATCACTTTTTATCACTTTTTCCAATTTTCTTAAAAATCACTTTTTCACCAACTTTACCATCAAATTTCACTAAAATAAAAAAATCACTCTACACGCCTTGATTGTTAAAACTTAAATTGAAATTTCAAATTAAATTGAAATTTCAAAATCCACGTTGAACTCTGATTCGGAACTGAAATGAAGAACTTGAAGAAGATAAACCAACATTTTTTGACTTTGGAAATAGGTGATTAAATAGGTTTTTCAAAATTCTCAAATTTCTGGGGAAAAAAACACAAAATTTATTTTTAAATTTTTTGAAAAAAATCACTAAAATCACTTTTTAAAAAGTGAAGGGATCGTTGATTGTGCTAAGAAATCACTAAAATCACTACATTTGCCAAAAATCACTATAAAAAATCACTATGATTTTAAAAAGTAGTGATAATCACTTTTATAGTGATAAAATCACTAAGTTGGCAACACTGATACACACATAATACGAAAATCATCACTTATTAGATGATTTTCATAACAAAATTATGCAAAATTAGAGAAAATGAAGGGATCCAATCGAAATTTTTGTGATAAACAAAATCATTTCAGAGATCTCAATTTAGTCTACAGTCCAACTGGCAAAAAGTGTTCAATTGGTTTTTTGTAGATACAGGGTGTTCAAGAATATCGAGTACCCCTGCCGAGAATTTTTGTGTTTGGAATTAGGTTGGCAGCATTGAATACGCAAACAAACATCAACAAACT
>FIZV01028701.1:0-16315 GCA_900050545.1 Trionymus perrisii | reverse complement strand
AAAAAAATTATTTCATAATAAAATTGCCTTGACTGGGAAATCGTATGTGATAAAAATATTTTTTTTAATTTAAAAATTAAA
This sequence comes from Trionymus perrisii, assembly GCA_900050545.1. NCBI lineage: Eukaryota > Metazoa > Arthropoda > Insecta > Hemiptera > Pseudococcidae > Trionymus > Trionymus perrisii. The sequence continues at coordinate 16,234 of FIZV01028701.1, read as the reverse complement.
AAAAAATATCCTACCTAAATTATGAGCAGTTTTAAAAGAATTTGGATATTTAGAAAATTGTAAGAAATCAGAAGATTCTAAGTTAAAAAAATTTAGAAAAATTGAAATTTTGTAACAGTTGCAAAAATTAATAACTAATCAGAATATTAAAAAATTGAGGCATTAACAAAAAAAAAATTATTTGAGAAATTGAGAAATCACAAAAAAGTGGGAGATTTAAGTGCATTAAAAATTGCAAAAATGATAAAAAATTGAAAAATTAAAAAAAAATGTGAAAAAATTCAATTATTTATATGGCAAAAATTGAGAAAGTTGAAAAAAAAATGACAAATTATTAAAATACCTACCTATTTAGCAAATTTGTTTACGTCTTGAAATTACAGGGAGGGGGGGTACTTTTTTGGCTATTTCCGTTGATTTTTTAGTGGTACTCCTTTCTTCTAGTTGAAAAAAGAAAATATTACGCATTTCCTTCAATTTTTTGAAGACCCTGTACTTGGATTTAATCACGATCATTATCTTCTCCGAGTGACCGACCTCTGTGCGGATTTTAAACCACACTATACACGAGAATACCTATACATATAATGGGATTAGTTTTTGCGAAAATGTCGACAACATTGATAAATGAGCGATCTGTGATGGCGCTATTTCTACCACAAGGTAGATTTGACCCGTTGCCAAGTACTTGGCCATATTAAGAGACGAATGATCAAACACTCGACTATGCTTATGTTTTTAGCAAATATTTTCTCGCCACTTGCCACTTGTAACTACAAATAGAGTCGTATGCTCGTGATTCGGCGAAATTAAACATCAGCTTCGAGCCGACCGTGGCATGATCACCGCAAAGGTACAATAACAATCGAGATTTGCAGCTTTGTGTATAATTAACACATCGAACTGGATCTTCAAATACGATGTCATTGACTCTACAAACGTGTCTAAGAACAATGCGACCGGGTTGATAGAGGTGGATTCGATCCGTACCTTGGTAACTTTCTTTTTTATTGACGGTTGTTCATTCGGGATGAGTCAATTCAGTGGGCGCCTAATTAGTGGTTTTTTGAGCGGACCGTCTCGTTGTAGGTTGTACCAGACGTGGAACTGGAAACCGCATCGTACGAGTCGATTTCCGGACTCTGGACTGCGTATCGAAGCATGAATACCCTTTATCGACGTTTTAAGTAAATGAACACCACATTGATGTTTACTTTCTCCCGCGATAAATGCTCAATGCTCGATTCGAGGCTTGGGCGATACCTATGTCTAGTTGTCTACGTCTAGGTATTGTAATACGGTACATGTGATTGTTTGTAATGAGCATTCGAATACATTTTCATTTTCTATATCGTATGTGTATAATAAGAAAGAAGGACCCTATTATTGTGGTCGATGGATTATTTAACCATACAGATACGATGAACGGTATAATTGCCAAGTTACGTGTACCATTGTACTTAAAAATCGCCTGTATCATCGATTGTACGTATTTGTACGTCGAGCTCTTCGACTCTTCGTATAAAACGGAAATAAGTCTTCTTTGATCGAGACCTGCAGTGTGGTTCGATTGTTACGTCATCGATAGATTGGTTTTATTGTTTGATTGTTTGTATGCTTTTTTCCTTTTTTATTTTGTAATCGAACGATGTTGATTTTTTATTTTCCTTTTTGATAAAATATGTAGGTATTTATAAAGGTGTATGTTTGTTTACAGGTCGAATTGTACCATTTACAGAATGCTTTCCAATCTTTGGTGAGGCAAAAGGATCGAATATTTTTGCAAAAACTTTGGTACATCGTGTTAGAACAGTTTTTAATGAAGTACGTCTGGAGTGGTACTGGAATGGTGATAGTCTCGTTACCAATATTGACTGGAGGAGGAAAATCTAGAAATAAAGGTAATTTATTTTTTAGTTCGATTTTTTATGATTTATGCCACATATATAATTAAAGTCTCAAGTCCTGTGCTGCTGCTGCTGCTGTTACTGAAAATTTCCCGAGAGAGTTGTAGAAGGAAGGAAAACAAAGATGTTACAAAAATAAAAATTCACTCTTTCCGGTTTCATCGGGTCATTGTTTTTCAAAGATTTTTTTTCGATCGATATTAGTATCTTTTTATTTATTATAATTTTTTAATCGATTGAGAACCACTTTTTGCAAAAAATGAGTAAACTTTTTTGGCATGATGAGCTAAATTTTTATAATTTTTTTTATGCACTTTTGATTAAATTTTAGTTTTTTATGAAAATATTTTAGAATTTTTTGAAGAGTTTGATTCAATTTATTTCTTCATATCATTTCGTCGTTATATATTATACTTGAATTGTTCTAAACCTTCAATTTTTTTTTCAAGTACGAGCATAATAATTTCTTTGCGCGAATTAAAAAATTTGATAATTTTCCATCAACATGAAAGTTCTAACTCAATTTTTAAAATTTCCATTTTGATTTTACAAACAGCAGAACCAGGGCAAAATATATTACGCGGCGGGGGGGAGTGATGTTTAGAAATTTCCGTTTTTAAATATTATTTTTTAAACGCAAAATAATTTTAACGACTACAGTTTTTCTTCTTTTACATCTCATTTATCTTCAATTCGTAATTTATTTGGTTTGAAGCTGCCTTAAATTTTTTTTTCTAATTGAAAATTTTGTACAGATTTTTAATCAAAGTAGGTGTAGTAAATGCTTTTACAAATAACTTTTTTTTTAATGATTCTTCCAATTTCTTTAAAAATTTTTGTTCAAAATTTTGATTTTTTGTTGAAACTGTTTTTCTTTATTAATTTTTTATTTTTAATTTTTTCCTTGTAATGTTTTTTTGAAATCGAAAATTGACCTTATAATTTTTTTAAACTTAGGTATTCAGATTTCTAAAATAATTTAGAATTTTTTTTTTTAACTTTTCATACTTTGAAAATTAATTTTTTCTTTAAATTAAAAAATGTTTGCTAAATTTTGAAAATTGATTTAATTTTTAAAATTCAGTTTTTTAAATACCAACTTTACAATAATAATTTTTGATTTTTTTGAAAAACACCCCAAAAAAAATTAGGACAGTGACAAAAATTTATTTATAAAAAATTCAATTAAAAATTTTTAAAACTTGTAATTTAGCTTGAAACTGCGTTCTTAAAAAAAAATTCAAAAAAAAATTTAAACAAACTTGAAAAAAGAAAAAATGCGAAAAGGCAAAATTATGAAAAATTAAATTTCAAATAAAATCCCATTTTCAAAACAAATAAGTCGTATTCAAGCAAAATTGTGAAAAAAGTCTCTTGAAAAAAAAAATCTTGAAAAATCAGCCTTAATAAATTAAAAAAAAAACAATTTGAATACGTAACATCGACAAAAAAATTAAGTATTGACAAGTGATGAGGCATTGGACTTTTGGAATTTAAAAAATTTTGTTTTTCAACAAAATTAAAAAAATACATTCAAACAAAATAAAAATAAAAAAAATTTTAAATTTCAAATAAAAAACATTTTTTTAACAGAGAAGTTGTATTGGTGCAAAATTGTAAGACAAATCTGCTGAATTAAAAAAAAAGTCATCCTTAAAAATCAATTTTAACTAAATTTTAAAAAATGTAGGCGAACAAAATTTTTAAAAAATTCGACAAAAATTTTTTACAAGATTAAACATTGAACTAGCTACATTTGAAAAATTTTGTCTTACAACTAAATTCAAAAAAAATGAATTCGAAAAAACTTGAAAAAATTTTTTGTAGAAAAAATTTGAAAATTCATACTTAATTAGGTGAACAAAAAATTTTTAATATGCAATTAAAATCCGGACAAAGAAGTTTAGTTTTCAATTTTTTTTTCAAATTTGTCATTTACCAAAACTAATGAAATGGAAGTTTTAATCAAAATTTTAAAAATATAGTTATGATTGAAAAAAAAAATACAAGGAACCAACTTATTAAAAATTTAATTTTGAATAAAAACAGGTTTTCAACAAAAAAATAATGCATTTATACAAAAACGTGAAAAAATGTTTGCTAATTTTTTTTCAACTTTCAAAAATCAAATTCAAAAAAAAATTATAAAATTTTAGTAAATAAAGAAATAAAGAAATAAAAAATAAAAAACGATTTTTTTTTTTACAAAGTGGAGGACTGGAGGTGGTAAAAAGTTGAATTTTAAAAAATATTCGAGTAAAACTCGAAAAATTGCTTTCAAGACATTTAAAAAAAATTAATTTCGAAAGAAATCATAAAAAACTCAAATCATAAAAATAACTTCAAATTTCAATATTGGAAAAAAAAGAATTACCAGATTATTAAAAATTAAATTTTTAATAAAAAACGCGGTTAAAAAAATTTTTGTCAATTTTTTCTTAGTTAAAAAACAAATCTATTTTAACAAATCATAAATATAAAAAATTTGAATTATCACAGTCAAGTTTGGTAAAAATCGATAGAAAACTCGAGGGGATTATAGTCAAGGATATCTGATACCCTGTGAAATTATCTTTCATCGTTACAAGTCGAAAATGTGAAAATAATTGAAATTCGGTTTGGGGTCTTTTTGACCACCTTATCGCACCATAGCCTTCTGAAACATTCAACTTCTAGTTTTAATGAAATAACAGAATTATTCAACAAAAAAAAAGTACCTACAAAAAATTTTATTCTGAATAGATAAAAAAAAGTATTAATTGAAATTTAAAAAAAAAAATGTTTTAGCAAAATAATCATTTTTTTTTTCAAAGTCAAAATTTATTGATTCAGCAAAATTAAGGGAAAAAAAATTTCGTCAAGGTTAAAATATTTTTTACTTCAACAAAACTCGAGAAACAGTTGATTACGAAATTGAAAGCAAATAAATAAATGAAATAAATTCGAATTAATTTCGGAGCTGAAATAATCATCAAAATTTTGGCTCGAATGAACTCTCCCTTTCATTTAGCATTCTCGTCAATTTATTCTCCGCCATGAGAACCCATTCATCAAAGTACCTATGTACTTCCTATAGAGCCTAGTCCCGTTTTAGAGAGCCCTATGCTTATGAATCCCTGAAACGACCTTCTCGCGTAGCTCTCGCAGAGCACACATCGATACGGGTACCGTATACAAAGCTTCGTACCGAGTATTATTTATAGACACCGATGATTAGTTTATCGTCGAGAGAACAAATAAACACCAAGTCGTACGTTATAGACTCGTATTTTCCACCTTGCCACATTAACGACTAAAATAAAATTACTCTAATAAACGTAGCCATACCTACGATTACGAATCATAAATGTACACGACACACGTAGTATAACCTACGTGTATCGTCATCGTCATCGTCGTCATAAACAAAGCGCACGGCGATAAAAGAGAGCAATACCTCTACACATGTTCTCGTACTCTCACGAATGGAAATTTCCAACCGACGTCCTAGTCGTCGAAATTCGCTCTCAGGTCAGCAATTCGTAACAATCACGATGTACGCCATTATCATTAACCAACATCAGCGAACGCGTAGTGTGTTCTTCATCATGGTTCTGGCGGCATCTCTCGGTAACCTAAGAGTACGTGTACGTCATCTAATCTCTAAATTAACATTTAACATTTGACTGGTGCATTTCATTTCAAACCGAGACAACTTCCTTTCCTCGTAGTAAATTCGATTACGTAACCGGTTTTCTACTTTTATTACCATCAAACTCGCTGTCCTACTTTTTGCAATACTTACCTATCTTCTATCCCTGGGTGTTTGTAAATTCTCAAACTTTGGTATTTTTTTGAAAAATTTGTCTCATTCCACGATATCTTTATTTTTATGTTTTGAAGAATCGAGCGTACAATTGGCGAATTAAGCAAACGACCTTGAACACGTTGAAGATACCAAAAGTGCGAATTTGCCTGACGAACGGAACGCTAAAAACCATAATTTATCCGCTAGTCGATTTTTAAATAGCAAATTATGATATTCGATGAATCATTTATACCTCCCAACGCCTATGTTAAGGACGTTCAGTACTCTTTGTTAGAAACAGAAAAAAATTAAACCTGTTCAATTTTAGGCGAATTATCGCTACTGGAAAATTTTCCACTAGTAAAATTTGGCCATATTCTTACATAGGTACCTACTCATATAGAAAGAAATATCTTAATTTAATACATGTGTAGAGTTCTAGGAAAGAGAAAAAATTCGCTGTCGTGTTAGCGGCGAGCGAAGGGCAAGTAATGGAGTTCTTGCATAAATACAAGTAAACCCAGCACGATGTTGAAGTGTTTGCGCCGAAGAAGGCGCAAAACCGACTCGATTGGGTACACGGATTTGACACAATTTTGCTTTTTATACGTGAACTCGACTCGGCTCCTCGCGACGCAAGCGAGAATTCATTTATTATTAGCGAACTTCGACTCGTATTTCAAAGCTGCGTTGACTTGGATCAGCTTGTCAACTGCTTCGATCATGCAAGAATGTCGATTGTGGGATATAATTGGTGAAAATGTTACGAAATTATCCGCACGTATGGACGTATGCGTACACCTTTTTATGCGGTTACTGTTTTTAATATAATTATACGAAGAATATTTGTTTAATAAAGATTAAGGATTTCAACTGCACGCGCCATTGATGACATATATAGGCCTGTACTTATAATACAGAGAGCTGGTTTTGTTTCGAAAAGTTCAACACGAGAAGGTGATACGTGAATGGTATATGCGGGTATAAGTAATCAGATCCATACAGCACGTGCATTTGTCGTGTCGAGTCGAGGTGCAATGCTCGAAAACGATGATTCAATATGATATGGTTGAGTCGACACGAGATATGGGATATTCCATTGTTTGACGATCTACTCGGCTGATTCTAACATGGGTTCGAATAATACAAAGGCTGGAGGAGACGATCGGAGGTGTGGAATCGATGATGATGTGCTGATTAATTGTTCGGATTGATCGTTGGATGTGGGGTATTGAGGTGTGCGGATATGCGGACATTAGAAAATTTTTATAAATATGTATACTTACTTACTTATCCAATGGCGAAGTTATCAGGCAGGATTGGCTCGGAACCATTTGTTTCTGAATTAGGTACCTCTACCTACCTATATCTAAGTGGTTTGAAAATTTCGCTTCAAGCGAGGAAATCTTGAGGATTATTTTGGTGTAACGAAAATTCAAAAATTTTAATTACTAAAATAAGGATAGACTTCGTTGATAAAAATGTTGGCTCCCAACCTCGTCTCTAGCCCTTTATATGCATCTAAAACGTGGATTTCGTCTTAAAATATTTTTTTTAAACTTGCACGGATGACGATTCGCCCCAAAGGTCATTGATGGAGACTTTTTCAATTTTTTCAAATTTTCTTTTGTACTCAAATCCGAATTTAGATAATGTGATTGGACAATTTTTTCAAAAAAAATTCAACTCTACGTTGATAGGGGTTCACGTCGAGTGAATTTGAGGATGCATTCAATGATATTTGATTTTATTAAAATTTATAAATTGAAATAGTTTTTAGAATCAATTTTATAAGTTTTAGTTTCATAGTGAAATTTTTAGGAAAAATTCAACTCTACACATTGTGTAAGGTTTCAAGCGGAGTGAATTTGAGGAAAAATTCACGAATTCTGTTTAAATTTATTTTTCATAAAATTTATGATGTAAAAAATTTTTTGAACCAATTTTTTCAATTTTGATGGGATTGGACAATTTTTTCAAAAAATTCAATCCTAGAACTGTAGGGTTTCACGTATGGTGAATTTGAGAAAAAATTCGTCAATTTCGCCAAAATTTGTTTTTCATGAAATATATGATTTAAAAAAAATTTTAGAACCAAATTTTTTAATTTTAATGTGATTAGCAATTTTTTAAAAAAATGAAACCCTACAACTGCAGGGTTTCACGTGGAATTTGAGGAAAAATTCGTCAATTTTGTTGAAATTTGTTTTTCATGAAATTTATGATTTAAAAAAAAATTAGAAACAATTTTTTTGATTTTTACGTGATGGCAATTTTTTCAAAAAATACAGCCCTACTACTGCAGGGTTTCACGTGGAATTTGAGGAAAAATTCGGCAATTTTGTTGAAATTTATTTTTCATGAAATTTATGATTTAAAAAAAAAATTAGAAATAATTTTTTTGATTTTTACGTGATGGCTTTTTTTTCAAAAAATGCAATCCTACAACTGTAGGGGTTCACCTGGAGTAAATTTGAAGAAAAATTTAGGAATTTGGTTTAAAAAAATTTTCAAGAAATTCATGATTTAAAAAAATTTTAGAACCAATTTCTTCAAAATATATAATGTGATTGGATAATTTTTTCAAAAAATTCAAATCTACAATATTGTAGTGTTTTCTCGTAGATAATGAATTTTTTCAGAAAATCGTTTATTCTTTGGAAATTTGTTTTTCATTGAATTTATAATTTTAAAAAAAAAATTTAACTAATATTTTCAATTTTAGGGCGTGATTTTGCAAATTTTTCTAATTTTGAACCCTACAATTGTAGGGTTTTACCTGAAGTGAATTTGAGGAAAAATTTAGGAATTTTGTCAAAATTTGTTTTTCATGAAATTTATGATGTAAAAAAATTTTTGAACCAATTCCTTCAATTATAATGTGATTGGTAATTTTTTCAAAAAATTCTACTCTACATTTGTAGGCTTTGACGTGGATAATAAATTTTTCCATAAAATTGTTTACTCTTTTGAAATTTGTTTTTCATTACATTTAAATGTTCAAAAAAATTTTAGAACCAATTTTCATGATTTTGCAAACTTTAAAAAAAATAATCAACCATACAAATTTAAGGGTTTGACGTGGATAATAAATTTTTCCAGAAAATCGTTTATTTTTTGGAAATTTGTTTTTCACTGAATCTATGATTTAAAAAAAAAATTTGGAACCAATTTTTTTCAATTTTAGTGCGATTTTGAAAATTTTTCCAAGTTTTAACCTTACAACTGTAGAGATTCACGTGGAGTGAATTTGAGGAAAAATTCACAAATTTAGTTAAAATCTGTTTTTCATGAAATTTATGATTTAAAAATTTTTTTAGAACCAATTCTTTCAATTTTAATGCGATTGGCAATTTTTTCAAAAATTTCAACCCTACAACTGTAGGGTTTCACGTGCAGCGAATTTGAGGGAAAATTTGCCAATCTTATCAAAATTTGTTTTTCATGAAATTTATTATTTAAAAAAATTTTAAAGCAATTTTTTCATTTTTAATGTGATTGAGAAATTTTTTCAAAAAATTCAACCATACAATTGAAGGTTTTGACGTGGATAATAAATTTTTCCAGAAAATCGTTTACTTATTCTTTGAAAATTTGTTTTTCATAACATTTATTATGTAAAAAAATTTTTAGAGCCCACTTTTTCAATTTTAATGTGATTGGACAATTTTTTCAAAAAATTCAACTAATATTTAAGGGTTTTTTAAATCGAATTTTTACCCTCGCAATTTATCATAAAACACACTAAAATACACCATCAACCTGAATTTGAACCAAATTTATGCACTTTTTCGATTGTTTTCTTCGGAGGTCACGTTTTGGGAACTCAAAATCTCCTCACAAATATTCTGATTGCCTGAAATTTATATCTAGTGATATTTTCACTTGATATTACTCATAATTATGTATCCATTTTCATTAGGTACAGAATAATCGAGAATTTCAAATTTTTTTTTCAACTCTTCTCATATGCCCAATTCTCTTAAATCAAAAATTCTTAATTCGTGAATAAGGCCAAAAAAAAAGTTTCTCGATTTTTCTACAGTTATGCATATTACGTCGAATAATATTCTACGTCCCATCTTTGAAACTCTGAAGGATTTATTGTACCTATGTATAAATTTAATTTAGGAAGGGTGTTTTTAGTTTGAGAGAAATATGACGTCGAAGCCCAATTACACGATTTTCATTGTGCACTTACCCCGCTATACACAACAAATTACCAAATTACCTACTAAGTAATTTTTATTGTTTAAAATACGTTTTTTTTTTTTTTTTTAGCAATTTTAGTATACCCTCATAAGAGATAACACTTCCTCACTGCGCCCCCAGTAGATGTTATACTATGAATAATAAAACATCTAGACTTGAGGTATAAAATTTCAAAAGGAAAAAACAAATTAAATTTAAACGTATAAACATAATGCGATTCGTCTGATATATAATTGAATAATCATAATGGTGGTATGAACGCTATGTAAAGCGATTTATACATAATCACATATTTTCATTAACAGATAAGTAATAAACTTATCATAATTTTGGGTACGGTTGGTACTTATACATTTGCATAAATCATCTTAATTTCAAACAAGGCCTATTAAACTTCCGAATACGTATTATACGTACTATAGTCCCACCTATCGATAGTTTTTTTCTCAATGAATCAGAAGCATTCATTAAAAATCTGGCCTGTTACGTTTTTTGATTAATATATAATTTTCCTAATACCTTGACGAAATAGGCTCGCTGTTCAAGTGTTTGCGTAGTTGGATTGAAGTTGAATTTGTGCGTAAGTAATTGCGTAGGGCATTTTGAAATTTCCATCCTACTAGAAAAGTTAATCGCAGTCGGAATGCCCATTTTATCTCTCGAAAAAGTTATCACGATATGATGATAATGCACGTAGTAGGATTGGAAACAAAGCAGTAATAATCACATTACATCGGGGATAGACTTACAGCAGTAATAATGATTACGTTGAATTACTAGTAACGCGCGCTATGTGAACGAAATGCGACCTTGGTAATGGCAGATCATTGTTATTTTATCATCGGAAAATACACTGCGTTCGTCTTGGATCACGTATCGATGATCAATGCTCGATAATTCATTAGTTATTAGACCACTAATTGATCGTTGACCACTGACTTATCATTTTTATCTGGCCGAATTGTAGTGTACCCGAAAGCAAAGTACCAGTACGTCTAGATTACCAAAAAAAAAAAAAAATAGTACTAGGGTAAAGAAAATTCCATCGAGAATGTTCTCTCTACATAAAAAAAATCTATGGCGGAATTTAGACGGAACGACTCACACGTGTGTTTTTTTTTTCAACGAGCGTCCTTCATTGCATAATGGTATATCTATGAAACCGGTTAGAACAATTGTTATCATCACCTTTTATTTTATCACCAAAAGTTTTTAAGGCCTATAAAGTACCTAACAACAACAACAGCAGCAGCAGCAGCACATACAGCGGACGATAGCTACATATGTTTCGGATCAATGATGCGTTTGACTAGCATTAATATACTCGTACTCGTAGGTACTTTGTAATATTAAAAATCGTGATTTGGGCAATTGAAGGTCTTCAACACGTTCGACTAGTTACGCTAGCTTGTTTTTTTCCCTAAACTACCTATTAATATTCGCACTCTTATAATACATACGTAGACGTACGACCGGTTAATTAACACACCACTTCCAACGACGAGCAGATGAATAATGCGTTTTTTCTTCTTCTTTTTTAATTGTTGCAAATGGCAGGTAGCGGCGGTAGTGCGGATGTGGGTGTCAGTGAAAGAACGCAGTATTTCACAACGGCCAGAAATTTATTGATATCCGGAGGAGATGCTGTCGAAAGGCTCATGTCGTCGTATAAGGTACGCACATAGATGGTAATATTTTTCTATCGCAAGTTCGTAACGGTATTTTATGCGTACGACGAGTAATTTCAGGAAATGATGAGATACCAGTCGCCGAGAATCTCGCGATGAAAGTGATTCGGCCAGGAACGAGTTTCGGTAGACTGGAATCGCAGATTCGAAATTTCTTTTATGTATTAGAAAGACTGGTCAAATCAAAGAGGAAGTGTTTCGTTTGAAACTCCTCTATTGAATAAGTATTAAGTATCGAAGTCATCGGACTGGCGAAAAATAGCAGGATATTTTAAAACGTGGCAAATGTGAAAAATTTCTCGACAATTTTCAAGATTTTAGATTTTGTAAAAAAATCAACGAAATTTAATCTCGAGTCAACTGAATAAATTTTTGTAAAAATTTGCAATTCTGAATTCAGCGATATAAAAAAAAACTTAAAGATTAAATTTTGAAATATGGTGCGAAACGAAAAAATTAATTTGACAAAAAATTTAAAAAAAATCAAACGCATGCAAAATAAATAAAATTTTCCTAAAAAATTGCAATTTCGATTTCAAGAGAAATAGTCAAAAAAAATTTTTTTGCAAAAAATTCTGCAAAAATTTCGAAAATTTAATTTTACGAAAAATGATTGAATTATAATTTTTTTTTTAAATTACGTTTTACTGATATTGTAGAATTTGCGAAAGTGGAACGCTTATAAAATAAAAACAAATCAATGAAACTTGGAAATTTCAATTTTAAAATAAAACTATTGAGAATGACTGGGTATTTTATAGTCTTGGAACTTGTGCAAAATAAAATTTTAAAAAGATCTGAAAAAATCAAAATTTTCTATTTCCCAAAAAAATGTACCTACATATATATTTTAGTAAATAAAAATTTTAATTTCGCAAATCGTTCTCATAACAGGAAAACATTTTAAAATTGGGTTTAAAAATCGAATTATTAATAAAAATTGAAATTTTTGTAATTTTTCAAATGGTTTAGTTAGAAATGGACAAATTTTTGAAATTTATACTAAATCTTTAAAATTTATTCAAAATTGGAAGAAAATTATAATTTAAGTGATTTTTGAAAAATGAACTTTTGAAGATGGATTTAAAATTCAACAATCTTATAAAATTTTGGAAAAATTTGCCAATTTGACGAAAATATGAGTTTTTGGTAATTTTCAAATTATAATAAATTTCTTAAAATAGGTAAATTATTGAAATGTTAAAATTTTTGGAAAATTCAAAATTCATTTATTTTAGTACATTCTGAAGTTGCATCAATTTTTAAAATTTAGCAAATTTTGAAAATTTGGAATTTTTTAAAATTTGGCGAACCTCTGAAATTTATTAGGAAATTCAGTAAAGCCGTTAATATAAAAAAAAATACGTAATAATAAAGTTTAAAGACGGACCAATTTCTAAAATTTTTAAATCTGAAAACTTTACAGATTTGGTAATAATTTTGAATTTGGAAACATTTCTCAATTCAATTGGTACTACAAATTGGAATTCAAGTGATTTTTAAATTTTTAAAATAATTTATTGATATTATGTATTAATTTTTAAAGTTCAACAAATTTTCTTCAGAATTTTGAAAATTAATTTTTTTTGTATTTGGAATAATTTTGTTTTAATTTAGCTAAATTTTCAAAAAGTTTTAAAACTTCAATTTGCAAAGTGCGAAAATTTGGAAAATAACATTGTTTTAATAAGAAAATTCAACTAGTCTTCGTTTGATAATTTCTTTCTTTTTTTTTTTTAATAAAGCTGTAAAATTTGGAAAATTCAATAAAAATTCAAAATTTGGTAATTTTTAAATTCCCATTCAATTTTTTCCGAAAAATTTACAAATATTGTTTTCATAAACTATTTCTAATATTGTTATTTTTTATTAAAAAAAAATTTAAAAAGTTTGATTTTACGAAAAATTGTAAAAATAATTCGTTTAAGAAATTTGCCATCCAACTCTTCTCAAAAATTTAACAACTAAAAAATGAGAAAAATGCAGAAAAAAAACTCGTAATTTTAATTTTACAAGAAAATTTGTCATTTTTTTAAATTTTATGCTTTTTGTTGAAAATTTGCACAAAATTTTTTTTGATATATGTAAAATGAAAATTTTTGTGCTAAAAATTCGCAATTTCAATTTTACCTAAAATTCTCAAATTATTTGAAAACAAAATTATACTTCGTTGGTTTCCAAAAATTTGGTATTATGAAACTCTCAAAAAATGAAAAAAATTCTCTCTAAATTTGCAGTTTTGATTTTTTTTAATGCTGAAAATTAGTTTTTAAATAAATAATAAATAAAAAATAAAAAATAAACTTACAAAAATTAAATATGAAAAAAATGAAAAAATTTGCAAAACAAATTAACTCGTACGAAATAAAAAATTAAGAAAAAAATACAGAAAATTCGAAATTTTTATTTTACAAAATGTTTTAGAAAATCAACGTATGTGTATGCAAATTTTAAAAAAATTGAAAATTTCAATTTCAAGAAAAATTGTCAAAAATAATTTTTTAGCAAAAAAGAAAAAAGAAAAGAAAAGAAAGAAAAAGAAAAATTTGAAACGTCCAAAATTTGAAAAACTTACAAATCTTCATATTGGGAATAGTTTGTAAAATTCGATTGAATTCCAATCAAAAAAAAAAAAAATTGAAATTTCAATTTTAAGCAAAAAATAACCAAAATATTTGCAAAAATTTCAAGTAGGTAAGTATCCCGAAGTAAAAAAAGAAATGGTAAAAAAAAATTGGAATTATAATTTTACAAAAATCATGGTCTCATAAAAATTTTTAAAATTATCGTTTTGGAATTTTTTTTTTTTTAAATTTTGGTAGGTCTATTCCCATTCAACTTGAAACCGTTTTGAGCCGAAATTTGGAAAAAAATACTCAAACAAATTTGTAAAATGAAATTTTTGTACAAAATTTTTAAAAAATTGGGTTACAATTTTAGTTTTTAGTATCTTCATGTCAAAAAAAAAAATCGTTTTTCAAAGTGTGTTGATTTTTTAGAAATTATTTAGTTTACTTTGTTAAATATTTTTCTTTAAAAAAATTCATTTTTTTTTAAATTGAAAAATTCGAATTTAAAAAAAAATGAAAATTATGTAGAATCTTAAAAAAGCGCCTACTTTATTTTAAAAAAAAATATTTGCAAATCTTGGCAATTTTATTTTTTCATTTTGTAAATCATCAGTATTTTTTTTTTCTACGAAAAATTATCAAAAATTTCCATTTTTTTTTCGGAAACGAATAAACATGACGCATCAACTTCATAATACACTATCATACGAATCCAGCAGATATATAGGTCTTGTCGAAATGTCCACTCTTGTCGGGTATAAGTAGGTATTACTCGTTCAAACGCAGAATACGACATACCGCCTCGGGAGGAGAAGTTGGAGAACGAAATTCTTTATTTTTTATGGTATTTTCCGTATTATACCGGCGACTTGTAATAAAAACCCATTTTCCACGATGTAACTTTGACCGTGAAAATCCATCGTTGCAAGTGTCGGCGCACACGTATAAGAAAATCCTTGTAAAGCATTGAAAAACTGGCCAAATGACGTAAATCCGGTTTAACTGAAGCGCGTTAGATTTAATATATTTTTGCATTTTTTCTTATCTAATTAATTAAGTATTTTACAAATTGGAGAATTTTCTTCATTTTTGAAATTTCACAACGCGCCATTTAATTTCCGGATTAATTGGGAATTTTTTCATTCTAGGAAATCGTCGAATTGGCCGGGTACACGTACAGGGTGAGCATGATGTTCGAAGTATTCGAGGATGTTCGTAAAGGAGATTATGTGAGAAAAGGTATCGTCGCAGCTACCAAACAACGTGCTTCATGTCCTTTGACATTCAACTCGAATGGTCAGATCATCGCTCTAGGTGAGTTAATATTCACGTTCAACTTGATACGATCACTCGAGCTGTGAATATCACGCAGTAAAAAAATCAAGTACATTTTATGAAACCGTGTTTACTCGTCGGACGCCGAGATAAGGCGCGAATGTTTTGCAGGAAATTAGACGACGAATGGCCGAACAAAGGGAATGTAATAATTCATTTAAATGAAATAAACAACTCAACCAGAACAATACCGGTCTTAATAGATTACACACTTAGGTGCATTCTATCTATATCTATACATACGTTTACGTACGACTGACGTACATAAACAAATAGCCAAATTAGTTGTTAACACTTCTACGCGTTCATGTTTGTATTTCATCTTAGTCATAGGTCGTACCATATTTTATGCCTACGGGCTGCCGATAACATATGTACCTATAAGTAAAGCTAGGTTTGTCTATGGAATTCTTAAGACACATTGTCTGTGGAAAAGTTCATATCATTGAAACTTATGCAGTATAGTTCATAACTTGCTATGGAAAATTTGTAAAAATTAAAATCGCATTTTTACTTTATCTAAGGTTGAAAACACAAAACACAACATAAAAAGTACATGGAAAAGTAGAAATAATTATACTCTTCCATAGAAAAATACCAATTTAATTCGTCCACTAAGAAAGGGCCTCAGTGAGGCCCTTTTTTAAAGGAATGCAGAAATGGATTCTACGGTCATAAAGCTATAGACACTGGATCTACTAACCAAGACATGTAACTCGTAGCCATTTTGCCGTT